>PVJX010001572.1:0-61887 GCA_004027295.1 Dolichotis patagonum | reverse complement strand
ACATTATTATTAACTAATGCCTACAGTTTACATTAATGTTTCCTCTTTGTGTTATATAATTCTGTTGGCTTTGACAAATACATAATGGCATGTATCCACCTTTATCATACAAAATAGTGCTCCGGGCCTAAAAAAATATCTTGTTCTCCTTTGAGTCTCTTGTGCTTTGAGTTTCTGACTTAAATTTTACTATCTTCATAGTTTTGTTGTTTCTAGAATGCTGTAGTTGGAATCATAGTCTTGCAGACTGATTTTTTTTTTTTCTTCCTACCAGGGATCGAACTCATGATCTCACACTTGCCAGGCAGGCATTTGTGGTGCTGAGCTAAACCCCCAGCCCACAGACTGATTTCTTTCACTCACCAATGTACATTATGTCTCCTCTGTCTTTTTGTTGCTTTATAGTTTACTTCTTTCAATCACAAAATAACTGTGTTACATTGTATTACAGTTTGTTTATCTATTCTCCTACTGAAAGACAGCTTCCTTCCACCTTCGGCTGGAAGACTAGGAAGAAAGCTATCAACAGTTGTGTTCAGGTTTTTTGCGTATAGATCTGAGTTTTCAACTTATTTCGATAAATATGTAGAATTATGGTTACTAGGTTGTACTTAAGTCTATGTTTTGCTTGTATAAGTTGCCAATTTCTCTTCCAAATTGACTGTTCTATTTTGCATTCCCACCAGCTGTGAATGAGTTCCTAGTGCTCTGAGTCCTCATCAGTTTGGTATTGTTAGTTTTTTTTGAAATTTTGCCATTCTCATGGTGGTAGCTCATGGTTGTTTTGCTTGCAGTTCCCTAGCAGTGTGGTAGTGAACATATTTTTATATACTTATTTGCCATCCATGTGTCTTCTTTGGGGTGATGTCTTTTCATGTCTCTTACCCATTAAAAATAAGTTTTTAAAAATAAAATTTAAGACTTCTTTTTGTGTTTGAAAGTGTACTTATTTACTCTTTATTCTTGAATAATAATTTACTTGGATATAATATTCTAGTTTGCAGTTATTTGCTTTTAGCACTTTTATAATATTATTCCACTGCCAACTGGCATCTGTTCCTATAAATGTAGAGTCTGTTGTCAGTCTGTTGTTTCTTTGTGCTTAGTTTCATTTTTCTTTTGTTTTTGTTTTCTTCTTTCTTTTGTTTTTGATGGTATATTGGGGACTGAACACAGAGCTATATCCATACCTGTTTTTATTTTTTATTTCTTTTTAAATTTTGAAGCAAGATTCTTGCTGGTCTTGAGCTTGTGATCCTTCTGCATTAGACTTATGAATAGTAGGTATTACAAGTGTGTGTCACCACTACTGGTCCCTGTTGTATTTTGTTCACTGGTTCACTGATACTTAGGCTTGGTTTTGTTTTTCATTTCTCTTGTTTAGCATTAGGAATATGCCCTCTTCCTCTCCTGCCACCCCTGGTGACTACTTGTGTCTCTTTTAGTTCTGAAAACTTCTGTGATTTTTCTCGTCTAGCACTGTTGTATTATCTCAGTTTTCTGCCTTTCTAATTTTTGTTAGTCAGAACTTCTTATTCTTTCCTCCATTACTTATGACTTTAGATTCGTATTTGCCATTTCTTTAGTTCTTTGATACAGATTTTGGGTTGTGTGCTCATGTCTGACTTCTTAGTCATTAAGTCTTCTGTGCTTCATTGAACCCACACACTCACTGGTTTTGAGGGTTTTTTTAAAAGCAATTATGTGTTTTGGTTTTAGGATTCTTACATATTTAGAAAAATCTTGTTCTTTCTGATGACATGTGTCCTCAGGATTACTATTCTTTCTCTGTCTCATTATATGTCTTTATTCTAAAGCTCCTTTCAGGCAGACCTGCTGTCTCATTGTCCCACCTATTGCTCCTGTGGACTCTGTCCTGACTGTTGTGCTGGGTGCTTTAGTCTTTCAAGTTTGTCTTTAATGAGTGACTTTCCCTATGAGTCCTGCATAGGCTCTTGAAGGCAACTTTATGAGTTAATCTATTTTCTTGTTGGGTACTTCTTGCTTTTTGTGTGTTGGGCCATTATTCAGTTATTTTCTCACACCATGGAATGTCTTTGGGGCTCCATGCTCAGAGAGTCACATTTCTTTCTGCATCTTGGCCCTAAGATAGGGAACAGTGACCAAGCCTGTTTTCAAGATAGGTCATATTCTGGGCTTCTAGTTTCATAGAGGAAGCCTGGCAAGAATTGCCTGGATGATGTCCTGTCACGACCTTTGGCTTGGTCCTGTCACTGTTCTTCAAGACGGACTACATTGGAGTTAGTGTATCTAGGATTTCTGTATTCTAACATCTGGACCTGACTTCAGAGAGTAATACAACACTTCCAGGTGATTCTAAATGTATGGCCCAGGTTGAAAATTATTGTTTTATAAGCATGTACTCAATTCCCCATTTGCTTTGATTTCAATAATTTTTTCTTATATTACATTTAGTATCTTTGTTTGTTTTGTTTTATTTTTTTGGGAATGGAAGGTAAGAAGTACATACTGCATCATTTTAGGTTACCATTTTAACTAGACTTGAGAAGTACCAAATTTTAACCAGCATGCACAGATAAAAGGATTTGAACAGAAGATTTCCAGAAGCCTCCCTGGGTTATTGAATTCTTCATGCGATTTTTAATTTCTCTGCAAAAGATAACTCTTTCCCTGTTGCCCTCCTCCCTACTCCATTTCTTTCAGCATGAGTGCTTATCAAATATCTTTAATTAAAATGAATTTATAGTTTGAGGCTGGATTTGAATTAGCAGCATTTTATGCTTATCCTTTGTGGTACAAATATTTGAACATATTCAGTAAATGAAGAATATATTCCAAAATAAGTTAAATTTAGGAGGCACAAATGCAGTAAGGTTTTTAATGTTATGTAAGAAATAAAGTGGATCACTCAGATATCAAGGTGAATGGAAGTAATATGTAGAAGAGAGGTAGTTTTTCTTGGTGATTCAAGAAAACATTAGTGTGTTACTTTGCTTGACCAAGTAACCATCTCACTGTTTACATATATATCAACACCTCATATTGTATGCCTTACACATGTATTATAGAAAAGGAAAGAGAATATTTGCTGTACATATTTTTTGAAGTACAAGGGGGCAGTTTTGGAAGAGACTTTGCTATAAAAATCTGTTTTCACTGGTACTTTCTCTCAAAACCAAAGTAAAGAAGTTTTAAGGGAATGCTTTGCTGTGTATGGTCTAGTTTTTTTGGGGAAATAATTGTTATTACCTGCTTAAGTGACTTTTTATAGAAAGGTTGAGTATAAACAGAATTAAATGTTTATAGTCACATTTTCAAAATATGCTTGTAGAACGTTAGACCTAATGCTGGTCTATCCTGGGTTGCATCTGCATATAATTGTAACCTTAGACTTTCGGTCCCTAAGTATGTACATCTGCAACTAATTGTACTTTCAGTTGCCAACACACAAGATAGGTTTTTGGGTTATGCCTAAATAAGAATAGAGAAGAGATGAAGCAATTATCTGGATAATTCAAGCCAAGAAATAAAAATCCCCCATATTATATCTTTAATTTTCTGGATATTTCTGTTGAGGGAATGTTTTTGAAAAAAATCATCTGGGCAATTGCCTGAGTTTTCCATTTCACTTTGTATTTGTAAACACAGCTGCATGATTGACAACTTAAAAAAAAAATCTCCCATTTGGAAATAACAATTTATCAAGATCGTAGCTTTTGCCCAGGGACTGTGTACTTGAGTTCACTTTTGAGTTCATTTGGCTATTACTCAGTACCATCTGGTGAGAAAGTGAGAATGGTTGGGTAGCAAGATGATTCTTGTATTCTTAGTACTGAATAAATACTTTTGGAATCTACTAATGTTTCTATTTACTCTATAGAATGAATAGAGTAGTAGTCCAACCAGTGCCACCTAATACGGCACCTAACAACAGTTGCAGTCTTACCTGTGCTTAAAAATCACAAGTAGCATGGCAAATACTTCCATGTTTAGAAAATATCCAATTTGACCATCACGTCAGTTCCAGATGGTACCTGTTTCTGATAAACCACTGTTTCGTGCCAAAGGGAAACCTCGGCCAATACTTTTTAATCCTGTTCCCAAACTCATCTGCATTATGTGGCCATAAGGATTAATACCCATTGAAATGGTTGCTTGGCTCAGCTGAAGATGCTAATGTGGGGATGGCCACAATGCAGAGACGCTCAGCTGGAGGCGTGTAAGACCCCGCATTTTTGCATCAGAATGAAGAACTGTGAAATTGTGTGGCTGAGATTTGTTTTGACAGATTTGATTCTCCAAGGCCCCTCTGTTTTCTCAGTGTCTTCCAGGCAATATGAGATGCTCACAAGATAGTTGGACAAAAGCATAGGAACCATGAACCTCTTACTGACATGTTCTTGGAAAGGTGTGAATTGGTTTTTCTGTCTCTGTTGTTAGTTTTAAAAGTTCTTTAAGTTCTTTTGGCAAAATAAATCATTATAATATCTAAGAATACTTTTTTGGAGAATCATGGTTCAGAAATGTCGTGCATTATGAAATTCTACATTATCTACTGTGTGAAAATAGGTGCATGTTAAGTAAGGACTTGTTTTTGAGAATTAAGAGCCATTTCATCAATCTCTTAAGCACTTTAGCATAGTGGGTGAGAACATAAGGTGAGGCGAAAATGGTTTGTTTTCAGACCCCAACTCTCCAACTCTTAGGTGGGTCATCTTAACCCCTTTAAGCTTCAGGTTCATTATGTATCAAATGGGAAGACCTGAACCGTGTCTGCCTTAGAGGATTGACTTGAAGATTAAAATGCTTAATGTCCTGGCTGACACAGGATGAGCACTCTGTAGGCTATCTGGTATTCATCAGTTTGCTTCTTTCAGTCTGTAGACATTGAGAGCCCACTGTGGGCCAGTAAGGATGTGGAGTGCTGAGCTGAAGGGATGAGGAAGGTTCCGTCTCTTTGTTGCAGCCAGCAGGGGATAACAAGTTAGAGAAGCATGCAAGAGTAAACTGTGATGCCACGTGCCAAGGGGAGGGTGGGTGGCACAGTAGTTCTGTCCACATAACCCTTTCTAGTCTTCGCCCCATGTTTAGGTCTTTCTTTTGCTCTGTTTTGCATATTGTATTAGGTGGCCTTGAATGACAGAGGTTTCACACTGTTCATTTACTCTTCAGATTCTTTGGTTTTTGAGTGATGATGGGACATGAACCCTTGAAGGACTTCCATCTCTGAAAATTCCTCCTTTAAAAAATGGTTTTGTTAGGCTGTGTGAGAAAGAAAACAGTCAGCGGGTGCCAGGTGCTCCGTCTTAAGCTTCCTGTGTGGGGAAAGGGACAGGCCCTGTGGAGTGCGCAGCAAGGGTGATGAGGATGAAGTGGAGTAACTGAGCACGGTGGCAGGGGGCTTCTCACCCAGCGAGAGCCTGAACACTGCAGCAGTTTGGTCCTCACGATAGCGGAAAGGGGCGGGAGCCCTGTGAAGAGACAGTGGGAGCTTTGTATTCAAGACTTAAGATTATACCAGCTGCTTCTTAAACCTCAAAAGTCATTTGAGTTTTCTTAGTGGCCTGATGAACCAGACACCAGGTTTTAACATGCAGTGGTTTCTCATTTTTTATAATACACCATAGGAAAATGGAGCAAACACCTGCTTGTTGACAGCCTTTTTTCCTCTGTAAAGTGCTGTGATTTCCTGGTTCTAGTTCAGCACTGAGGGCCATGTTGTGACCTTTTAGTCCAATGACCCTGTCTCCTGTAAGGGGGAGCGGAGCCATTTAACAGGGCTCAATTGTGCAGTGTGTTCAGCATTGTTCTGGTAGTTTTGCTCAAATTTAATTCTTCGAAAATTTTGGGAAATCATGGGAGACTTGGCTAACTGTGTAAGGTTTTGCGGTTAGTGATAGAAAAAATTTGAAACCCAAGTGTGAATGATCTTTTAATGAAAATCAGTAACCTTTTGTTGAAGATGATACTTGTCTATCACAAGCTAAATAACAACTTTAATTATTATGCTGGCGTGGGAAACCACTTTTTAAAAGGAACTTCATTCTAAATGTATGACAGCCTAAATTAGTGTTTAGGAAGTAGTGAAAGGATTTCATTGTTAAGTTACATTTTTATCTTCTACCCTATCAGGATTTTTTTCTTTAATTGAATGTTATTATTTTAGGCCTCATAATATTTGCTGTGGGTAAAAGAACAATAACTCATTAGATTCACTGCCTCTGCATGAGATCAATAACAAAATTTCCATTATTTATTTTCCCCAAAGACCTTTACACGCTTACTTCCAGCATGGTATAAAGGAAAGAGATTTTATAATGATTTACTTTAAAAAGATTTTCACCTCTGATATACATCCAGCAAAGCCCCTCTAGAATTGCACTGTGATAATAATAATTATAAAACAAAAATGTCAAGCAGTTGTTCCATCGTGATCTGAATTTGGACTATATTTGAAACTGAGAAATACAAGGCACACAAAACATAACTATTTAAACACATTTTTGTTTGAACAAAATTTGTCAACATGATGTGGTAGTAAGGATGATAAATAAATATAAACATTTTAAATGGAAACCCACAAATGAAGATGAACATACATCCTCATATCTAGTGCAGTTGGCTTGCCTGGTGTGTGTGTGTATGTTTCGCTCTCTTGTCACCTTGTTAAAATGCATTTTTGGATTTACTTCTAATGTAACTGAACATGGTTGGTGATATGCTTGCTTTGAGATGTTGAGTCTGTGTATTTCATGTGAGCCCAGTGGAGGGAACTGAAAAACAAACACATAAGCTTTATAAGTCTCTCACCTTATAGAAATTGCAAATGGTAATTTTAAAGCTAACAAACCAGTTAGCCTTCAGCAGCATGGACAAAAATTGCAGGTTTTTTGCCTTGGTATTGTAGCTTTTAAAAGGAATTACATTTGTTTTGTATGTCAGTAGTGGAAACTTAAATGTAGAGGAAGAGACTTAAATATTCTGCCTGAGAAAAATCTGTAATGTCCCATAGATTTTTAGATTAAATGGATCAGATTAGAATAATTGCAGAGGACATTATTCCTTTATTGAGCAGATTACAACCAATTAGGTTGTAATTCTGAGCCCTTGTTAAAGAAATATATTATTAGTCATGACAGCAAAATGTCAGTGGAAAGGCTGGTGTGTATTTTCTTATCAGTCACCAGCTCTCCAGAAATTCCATGTGTATATGGAACATGTTCTGACATTATGCACGGGAATGGTCTGTGTCACATGTGTAAATATATGTGACATGCACTCAGTCATTCTAAGTTTAGTACCTCAGAAGGCAGGTGTTCCATGTCTTCTGAGGGACTTGAAGGCTGAATTCAGAGGGTGAAGTTTGCTGTGCTCTTCTAACTCTTACAGTCCCATGAAGTAAACCTTTCTGATACCTTTAGAGGTCATGGAGAGGTTGCCTTGCCTCCGCCTTCCCCAGAGCCTGCCACGGTGAAAGACAAAACTTTCCTGTTGTCAAATGCTGCCTGGTTCCAGCAGCTGCTCACAAAAGGGCCTGTGAAGAAGTCAGCTGGCTTTGCACGCACTTCATGTTGTATATAATTCCAGTGTTAAATTTATTGGAAGGCTGAGACTAATGTAAAACACAGTGTAAAAACGAGGCATCATATGTCAGCTTTACGGCATGCTTGGAAGGAGCTGAGGGTTTTCAGGATGTCTGCCTTGTCCAGGAAAGCCAGTGCTGTGAGTCCCGGCGTGAGGAGTGAGAACTGACGGTGTAATCTGCGCTAACACTCGGATGCCTGGGGATGGAGGCACAGGTGTTGTTCACCCTCAGGAACCCCTTTTCCCTTCTACCCTTGCTGTGCAAAGCCTTGGAGAGTTTGGCCAACAAAGATGAAACTTGCATTTATCCTAGGATGTCCTTTGCCCAAGCCTTGGTTAGGACGAAATCAAAGCCTGGGGATCAGGCAGGGCTTCGCAGGATGTTGAATTGCTGAAAACATCTTTGTTCTACTACATTGATAACACACAGCAGTGAGTGCATGTAGATACACATGTCTAGAGATGTGAAGAAAAATAATTACAGTGTGAAAAATGGAAGAAAGAGCACAATTGCTCTTATTTTATCTTTTGCTGCTGTTTTGTTGGGTCATTAATCTATTCAAGTATTTGTTGAGTATCTGCTACATAACAGGCCTCATTCCTGGCAGTAAATATGGAAAATTGCTTAAGAGCTTGGTGGAACTCACCAACTTCAGCCCTTATTCCTCTGTCTGTCACGTAACACCTGTATGATTTTGGAAACATCACTTAAACTTTCTAAATTTTGTCATCTGCAAGACATAGCAGAAACACTGCCCATTGGTATACATATTATGAAATATTTTGACTCAACCACAGAGTGGAATATTACACAGCTGCAAAAAGTACTAGATAATTCTCTATATAAAGATCTTCCTGAGAGAGACAGCAAGAGTTTATATGATATTGAGGCTTACGTGCATGTAAAGACACTGGGTAGATGCATACAACACTAATATTAATGATAATTATAAGTGAAAGGGGGTGTGAGAACTTGGCAAATGGGGTGCAGATTTTTCATTGCCTATCTTTTCATGATTTTATATTTTTGAACCATATGAATACATTACCTCATAAAATAGTGATATGTAGATTGTAGGTTTTTTGTGAATATTCAGTAAGATAATGCACTTAAAATTCTTATTCTAAGACCTGGCTCCAAATGAGCACTGTAGGGCTGGGGATACAGGTCAGTAGCATAAGTACCTGCTTGCAAGTGCAAGGTCCTGAGTTTGATTCCTGGTAGGAAAAAACAAAACAAAACAAAACAAAACAAAACAAAACAAAAACCCCACTCATTACTGGCAATATTGTGATAGTGGTGATGTTGAAACAAAGTTGCCTACAAGAGGTAAACCTTAAAAAAAAAGAAAAAAATTTAAGGGGCTGGGGATTTAGCTCAGTGGCGTAAGCGCCTGCCTTGCAAGCGCACTGTCATGAGTTTGAGCCTCGGTACAAAAAAAAAAAAAAGAAATAAACGTTAGGTGTTTAGGGGAAAAGACAGAAAAATCCAGGTTATAACTATTTTGAGGGAGAAGACAGGTATACAAAGTTGTAGGAACCTAAGTCAAGATTGTACTTCAGCTGTTTGGGAGAAGACAGGAAGTCTCATAGTGGTGACCGGACTGTACCTTAGGACTTCTAGTTTCTGTCTTTCACTCTTTTCTTGATTAAGCAAATGTGTTCTTTACTGCTAGCAGGTGGCCCTTCTATCCTAACCATTGTCTCTTCCTTCATACAGGAGACACAATAGGCTGCACAAATTCATGTATTTATGTATTGGGGATTTATTCAGTATTTTCCATCAGTTGCCTGCTTTTTGTTATATTTTTTTCCCTAGGGGTGGAGTCTATTTTCTTCTTAGATTTCTTGCCTGCTGAAAGGCAGGGACTATATTAATTTGTCTTCCTTTACAATGATTTGTTGTGACTTGCTTATTCTTGCAAACATGAGATAGTATACATGTTTTTCTGTATCTGAAAAGGTGTTTTGTCGGCCTTCTTCTGGGGCATGGAGGGTAGTTTTCTACCCTGGGCACCTTTCTCTGTTGAAAGAGAATTATTTTTCCCTGTCCCCTGGTTCTTGGCAAGGGCCTTGACTTCAGGGCCTCTCTGAAGTGACTGGGATGGAGGGGGATCCCTGGCGGTTGTGAGCAGAGCGCCTTTAGGCACCCTGGGCTGGGGTTGTTATCCTAAAAGAGCACTAGGGGTCGCCCACATTCACAAGCAGTTGGCTTGTAACAAAGGCTGAAGCAAAGGTAGATTCTGTTCGGAACTAAGGTGAGTTTGTTCTGGTCCTGTCCTTGGCTGCCTCCGTTGTCCCTGTCCTGAAGGACAGTGACAGAGCTCATAGAGATGGGCCATGTCTTAGCTGGCTCAGGCTGCCATAACAAAGTACCATAAACTGGGTGGGTGGCAAGCTATTTCTCTCATTTCTGGAGGCAGCAGAATCCAATAGGCAGGTGCTGGCAAGGTAGCTGTCAGTTGGAAGCCTCTTCCTTTGACTTGCAGACTGCCACCATCTTGCTGTGTTCTCATATGACCTTCTCTTTGTGTAGGTTCAGGAAATAGGGAAGAAGGCAAACTCTGGCATGTCTGCTCAGGAAGTCCCTCACTGATCCTGTATTAGTCACCTTTCCTACTGCTGGGGCAAAATACCAAAGGACCCCTAAATTAAAGGAGGAGAGGTTGATTTTGGCGCAGTTTCAGTGGGATCAGTCCATGACTGGTCAGCTCCAAGGCAGAAACCATGTACTGAAATGGTATGGCAGAAGAAAGCTGCACAGCATATGGCAGCCGGGGAACAGTGACAAGGGAAGAGTTGGGGATAAGACTGTACTCTTCCAGGTTATGACTGCAGTGACCAGGGGCACATCCCCTAACAGTACTGAGGGCCCATGTGATCCAGTTGCCTTCCAAACACATAAGACTTTTGAGGAACATTTTACATCTAAATAATGAAAGTTCCATCATAAAGTGTCCATCCTCATGACTTCATCCAACTCCCAATTACCTCTCAAAGGCTTTCCCTCCAAATTTCATCATGTTGGAGGTTAGGGCTTCAGAATATGATTTTTTATGGGAAAGGGGCATGCAGAAATTCAGCCCATAACAAGTGGGATTGACATCAATCAGTTTTGGGGTTAGTTTCAGGGGTAAATTGTGGTGGGCTTCTCCTGTCATACAGTGGTGATGTGCCATACATAGGGTCTTCCTAGTGAGTGGTGATGGTGTTTCTCAGTGCTCAGAAGATGATATTTCTTCATGCTCAGGGCAGTAGTTGCCCTTGGTGCATGACTTCAAGAAGATACTGGTATGGCTAATCAGATGTTTCCAACACAATTTTTGAGACTCATTTATTATGGAAAGGAATTTATTTTATCTTCCAGAAGCTTCCAGAAGCTTCTCATCAAGAGATGTGTGAAAAAGAGGATGTAGTGTGTACATACACAATGAAGTACTACTCAGCTGTACATAAGGACAAATTTGAGTCATTTGTAGGAAAATAGAAGGAGCTTGAGACCAGAATGCTAAATGAAATAAATCAGACAGAGAAGGTTAAATGTTCCATTATTTCTCTTATACAGGAAATCCAAAATATAAATACTGTAAAGAGGTGCCTCCTTTATCCCAGCACTCACACTTACTTTTGAGTGTGTTCTATATCTATCTCTAATAAATCCTTCTTGTATTTCTTTAAAAAAAAAGTAAATAGTTTAAAGAACAAAATAAAGAGTGATGGTAGGAAACAGGGAGGGAGACTTTGTGGAGATGGAAGGAGAATCTTGGGAAGGTGGAGAGGCAGAGGGGAAATAAAGGGAATTCATATGTGAAATGTATATGTAATAGTTCCCTAAGGTGAATGTAATTATTGTATATCATAAATATATGCCGATATAAAAGAAATTAAAATTTTAATTCAGCAGTATGGGGATCCTCTGGCTACTCAAACACTGCAGCGAGCATTTTAGTGATGTGTATCTTCCCTTCAGCTTTGGCAAACCAATTCTGGGGGTTTTGTTTGGTCTGGTGTCTGCTTTTTGAGTGATACAGGTGATCCTGACTCAGGGGACCTGGGCCTCCAGCGTTGAGATTCCCTGAGTAATATATTGTTTGTATGTAATCTGATTTATGACACGCCTTGTTTACTCAGAGTATAGAGACACTAAGAGACCACATGCGTTGCCTATGGGCACTGAGAGAGCTGAGTTCTAGTTTAGCACTGAAAGCCTGCATTGCCCGTAAGTATGGTTCTGCCTTCTCCCAAAGAGTAGGAAAATTTTAAATGTCCATTCGGTCCAAAGGCTGAAGCAAGAGACAGAAGGAGCCATATCCCCAAATGAACTGATATACAGCTGCCCATTCCCGAAGTCCACGGCAAGGAGCATTGGTTATAGTAAACAACAGACTGTTCCCCAAAGCTATGCTTGGTGGAGTCTGAGGAAAATAATTATTTTTCCCCTCTTTTTATGTAAGATGGGGTTTTATACATAATTTGTGTTGGGGAAAAATGAACAATAAAGTGTATTTTGTTAGAGGAAGCCAAGCAAAGTATTTGGATTGCTCCATTTTGAAAGAGTAAACATGTTGGGCAGAGCAGACACCCTTGAGAAAGGAAGATGCTGATGGATTGAGAGCAGCTGATGGGTCATGGTGCAGCACAGTAATCAGGGATGGATGAGAAGGTAGTAGGCCCTGCCTCCAGGGAGAGACACAGACTAAAGGGAAGATGACACAGAAGAGGAAGTGAGCTACACATGCTTAAGGTAAGGGAACTAGGAATCTGGACTGGATCGGGTCATACAGAAGCAGGATCTGCCCAGTATTTTGTGTGGTAAATCATTGACTGAATTGCTCTCAGATGCTAAGAATTCCCTTGGGTAGGAAATCCTTATGTTTCAATGTGCATACAATTGCAGGGGTACTCAGAAAGTTGATTGATTCCATTAAAAGTACCACATATTATACAGTACTGGGGTTGAACCCAGGACCTTTGCACTGAACTATGTCTTTAGCCCTTTTTAATTTTTACTTCTGTTTTGTTTTGAGAAAGGGTCTTCTAAGTCCCTAAATTGCCCAGGCTGGGTTTAAACTTGTGATCCCTTTGCCTCAGTCTCCCAGATTACTGGGATTACAAGCCTAGACCGTGACGCCTAGTTTAATCATGCCCTTTGAAAAAGGATCTAACTGTGTCTTGTCTGAATCTCAATTTAGGACTGAACTTAAAATAACATGTCCTTTGTCCTGAATGAGCAAACTTCATTTAATTAGAGGCCTGATATCTCAGCACTGATAAAGAGTCCACAAAGTGAAAGGACATTTGATGGAGGGGGTCCCAGCTGTTACCTCTGAAGGGGCTTATCAAAGGTGAGGTGTCAGAGTGACAAGGCTTGGTTGCAAAGATCTGAGACATTGGAGCCCTGAGATAGGAAGTCATTAGGTAACCCTCCTGATTACTTTTTAACACCTTTGAGGAATTTAATGATTAAAATGTGTTCCACTTCAGAAAACTTCTGAGCAAGCCGTAAAAAGCAATTTGCAATTCTCCTTTTCTCTATATCTATGCTGAATGTGGTGTCTAATTACTCCATAATAGCTTTTTGTTCTGATGATTTGTTACAAAAATAGACAAGTCCTTTATCATCATTAAACACCAGGATTAGTATTTTAAAAAAAAAATAGGAATCACTTAAGTATCTTAAAAGGTTTGAGGAAAAATGACAGAGAGCTTTTTTTTTTCCAGGTATGAAATTTTCAACACAATGCCTTGATATTTACAATAAATGGATTTATTCAAATGGTGTATATTTAAAGAGAAGTCATGGCACTAAAATACTCATCTCTTTAAATCACCCAACAGCTATTTAAGACAAGCTCCTGGAGGGCTGCCAGATCTCGCTCTGTAATGTATATTCCCCAGGAGGATGAAATCATGGGCATTTTTGCTCACATTATTTCTGAACAGTATGGAATATGTTTAATTTTTAACCTGTGATTTTTAGCACGTTCCAGAGTCAGCCATCCGCGTGTGGACAACTCTGCATTAACGGGCCGTCCTCCTCCCTGAAACCTTCATTGCTTTGGATTGCCAGCTTCTTGCAGGAAAACCTTAAGGAGAGAAGTGAACCACTGAAGGAGGAGGGCACAGGCAGGCTGTCTGTCTGTCCCTTCCATGTTTGTCCTCTGTGGACATGGCTGCATTTTATGGAAATCCTTCTGGAATAGTCCTGTTTGCAGAAGGAAGTACTATTGATTCATGATGTGGTCAGATTTGTTTTAAATAAGCTTATAGGTTGAGGTCTTGATTTAGGTGTTATGGAAATGTGAAGTAATGCCTGTCACAGGGCATTGGCTTTTATATTGTAGTTAGAATTTAAATATATGAGTGTATTAAAACAGATTATATTTTTCCACTAAGCAGGTGAGTTGGGAAAAGCTTGGCAGCTGTTTTTTGTTAGACAAAAGAAAGAGCTCTAGAATTTTGGAAAAGGAAGAAGGGAATATTTATTAAGGCTGGGAAAGGAAAGCATTATTTAATCAATATAGCAGTCAGAACAAGAAGCTTTACTCTGGGTTTATCCAACACACATACATTTGGAAAAAATGATTTATATCAATTACACAATCTGAATCCACAATGAGATCCAAGTTGCTGAGAAATACTATCTTAATGCCTTTAATGATTTGAAGGCACAGTTTCTGTTATATGTATACATTTATGACTTTGAATCATAATACTTTAGAGGTAGATGTTCTTTGTGCCACCCTTTACTTCAACCTTAATGTCATTTAAGATGTGAGAAAGCCCAAGCCCAGTGAGTCTGTTTGATTTGATTCATGTTACAGATCCAGGTGGGGAAAAAGTGGAGCCTGGAAATCTAGGCTGTCAGACCATGATGACTGCTGGAACAAGGCCAGAGGAAGGTCCTGGGTCTGGCTGGTGGCCTTCTCTAGTGTCCACCTCCCCTTTTCAATCTCACATCTTTTTCAGGAACCAGCTTACAGCAGAGCTGTGAATGTTTGACTTTGCTGCTGCAAGTTTTCAGGGCCCCTCATGAATGTATTTACAATGTAAATAAGAGTATTTAAAGAATGGAAAATAAAGTTGAAACTTCCCTAATCACCATCCTGAAAGTTTTTGGAAATATGTCTAACCCTGTCCCATTTCCAGTTTCCTCTCCATTTGTGTCCATCCAGAGATGTTTTGTTTTTCTGCATCCTCAATTTTCCTTTCGCTTCTACTGAGTGTTTCTCCTTTTTGAAACTTACTGCATTTAGTTTACCTTCTGTGACAGTTGCTTAGTTCTGTCACTTTGCTTGCTGAGAACTTCCCTGAAGACTTCTTATATTAAAACGTGTGTATGTATGTATATAAGTATGTATCTACATGTAACTGATTTCATTGGTGAAGGATGGGGGCTGAGGTCTGTTTATCTGCATGACCTCTGTCTAATGGTTGCTCAGTAAATATTTGTAAACATGAAATAGCCTTGTTTATATCAAAAACTCTTGTCTATACTGGCTAGAGAAGCTGAATATCAAATGATAATTGACATACAATAGCCTTTAAGTATGTGTGTGTCTTCATCATAGTATTTCCACAAATTCTGAGGAAGCATTCTCTCCATTTCAGAGGGCCTCCCAGCACAGTGAGAAGAGCTTGCACGTTGGTGTAAAAGACTTGTTTTTGAACCTGGCTTCTTTACTGTGACATGGAGAATGTTGTCAGCTTCTCTTTCCTCAATTCTAAATGCAATACCAATGCTCACTTTTAGGGGTATTTTGAGAATTCAGAAAATAGGAGGTGCTTAAAATAAAGGAGACAGTCATCAAATAGGGGTTGCTAAGAATCATCAGGAGGTATCAGGGACTCTCTATTTAGGAAGTGTACTTTAGACAGTTTTGTAAGTCCTCTATGTCCTCAATTATGTATTTGCCCTTTCAGTTGAGATTAAACACTGGCTAAGACCCTTGGAAAGGTGACAGTGGGTGGGTGATTGTGCTCTTGCATGAAGGGTTTAGTCCAGTACAGAATGGCCAAGAGAAGCTCCTAGGAAACCCACAGTCAAAGATATTGTTATGGATTTGAGCAGGAAATAGTTTAGAGAACTGTAGGGATGGGGCAGCTTCCTGTCAGGTGCCATGTGGGATAAAAAGCACTGGGGAGCAGCCTCTCCTCCAACACGGTTTTTTTCTATCACGTAAGATAAGCTATTATCGCTAAGAAGGAAGAGGAAGGAAGATGCTCACCTGCTCTTCTAGCTCCTCCAAGCCCACTGAATCCCAGTAGTGTAACATGCTTAAACATGTGTATACTGGGAAGAGGTAGTTGTCCAAAGAGCATGTCTATATTTTAACCCAAGAGAAAGCCACTTCCAAATCTTCATGAGTTGTTCCAAGTATTTATTCTTGTTTCATGGTTTTTCTGAGCAGCCACTGCCGTGGTCACTTGGCTTTAGTGCCTGAGCATCCCACTGGTTGATTGTGTATAACCCATATATTCGTTTTATGTTACCTCTATAACAGATTACCTCAAATTTAATGGCCTAACTGGTACAAACTTCTTAGCTCTTAGGTCTTTAGTTAGGAAGTCCCATGTTGAACTCACTGGGCCAAAGTCAGGATATCAGCAGGGCTGGTTCCTTCTGAGGCCCCTGAGGGAAAATCTATTTCCTTGCCTTTTCCGGCTTATGGAAGCCACCTGTATTTTTTGGCTCTTGGCCTCTTTTCTCCATCTTCAAAGTCACAAACAGCATCTCTCTGACCTTTCTTTCCTCATCACAATTCTCTGGGGAGACATTTTCATTTTTATGGATTCATGTGATTAGCTGGGTCCACCTGGAAATCTGAAATAATCCTCCCTTCTCAAAATCCTTAATTTAATCACATCAGGAAAGTCTCATTTGCCACATTAGACCAATTCCACACCCTTATTTGCCATATTGTGAGGTTCCAGGGATTAGAGCGCAAGCATTTTGGAAGGGCTACTATTCTGCTCACCAGAAACAGAGAAAGAAGTTAGAGCCCCTAGCTGTCTTGGAACCATCCTGGCTGGTTTCCTAGGAGTCCCAGTTGGGAGATGATGAGATACCTTTAAGCCTGTTTATCAAGGGCCTCCAGACTTTTGGTACCCTGCAAAAGCCATCATAATTCCTTTTACTTTTCAGATCACACCACCCTTGGTGCCCTAAGCCAGCCAATTGCATATGGACTACCAGGCCCAGGAGATAATGGGAGTGGTGGGAGGACAGTGGAAAATAAGGGCTTTGATTACCCAGGCCTGAAAAAGTCCATCTAGAAATAGCCGTGTTACAGCCAGTTCTTTTGAAACTCTATGTCAGGTACATTTTGTAACAACTGCTATAATTCGAAGATGTCTCAAGCCACAAAGTAGTTCCAGAAATGAGCTTTGTTCTTTATAGCACACTTTGTCCACAGTGCAGGCCCTTTAAAAGAAGTTGATGGGCTGTCACTAAGGAATATCTGAGAGGGCAGAGATCATGGCATATTCATCTTTGCACCCAGCACTGAATATGATGCATGGCCTGTCCTGCCTGGGTGCTGGAACAGCCTGGTGTGCAGTGCACTCTTTCTGAGAACATGGAGGAAATGGGTCTAATGGAATGGCAGAGGTAAATAATTACTGTACTTTCTACCTGGATCTGTTGCACACCCAGAAGAGATGAAGGACCCTAAGATATTTTGTCTCTGCTTCCAGAATGCACAGAATGGAGACAATTAAGCCAATAATACTGTATTCTATTTCAGTTTACTAGAGATTTTGAACAAAAGTATGTGTAGGGTTTAAGGGTGCCTCGTATGAGGAGGTAGGATTCTACTTCATGTGTTTTTAAAAGAAATTACTCTGAACTTCCAATCCCATAGTATACAGCAGGAAGTAGTATTTGTGGGATGAAAGAATGACAGTGTAGCTCTGTGCTTGTTAAAGGCATTAGCTTTGGGATTAGGTAGATCCAGGTTTGCTTGCATCATGACTACTGTTTACCAGCTCTGTAGCTCTGGCCACATATCTTTTTTTTTTTTTTTAACTCCAAGTATGAAAGGGTCACTTGACACAGTAAAGCACTGCCTGAGGAAAGAACCAGCTTAATCAAGTTGTTGGGGTACTCAGCTGTACTGCTTTGTGATAACAAAGATGGAGCTACAAATCTGAGCTCCATCTCTCTGTCCTCACTGGGGTATAGATGTACCTGTGGAATTTATTTTACAGAATTTTAGCAGAGCCAGAGCTTAGAGCTTGCCTTGGACTCATAGGCCCTGTTCTCATTGCCCTGGACACGTGGATCAAAGGAGAACCATAGGAAGGCGTAGCACAAGTTCCCTAAACAATGCAGGGTTTCCAGATGTGGGGTGCGGGGTGCCTTAGCAGCCACATAAAAAGCCCCTTCTAGATGAAGTTTCCTTTCTGTGATCTGTAATCTGTCATCTCAGTCTGATCTTTAATCATTTTCGGGACAACTCTCTTGGTCATGAATGTGAAAGAGTTCAGCCACGGTTTTCAGGACCTGCTTTATTTGGGAAACATTCGCGCTTTGTAGAGACTCGGGCATGCCAATATTTTAAAGGCCATGCTGAGTGTCTTCCTCCCTAGTCCAGGAAACCAGTTGGCAGAGGGTAGCAAACAAGGAACCTCTTGTGCCTCCATAATTACAGAGCAGCAGGCATTTTATAACTGCTGAGTGGACTTCAAAGTTAATTACCATTTAGAAGTCTGAATAAAATAATCCTCCAGAATATTGTGGATCAAGAACGTTTCAATGATTTATTTATTTTTAAAGCTCAGTACTAAATCATAACATAGATTAAAGATCAGTGGTAGGCCAGTCCTATCCAATAGAAATAAAAAGTGAACCATGCATGTTATTTAAAGTTTTCTAATACCACCTAAAATACTTAAAAAGCACAGGTGACATGAATTTAATGATAGCATTCAATTTACCCAATTCATCCAAAATATTTCAGTATGTAATTCAATATAAACAATTAAAACAGAGTATTTTCCTTTTAAAAACATTTTTCTGATGCAAGTCATTGAGATCTGATATCTCTTTATACAAGAGCACATTGTAATTCATGCTCACCATCTTTCAAGTGCTCGGGGCCACACGTGGCAAAGGGCTACTCTACTAGCCAGCATAGGTGTAGATGGAGAAACCAAGCTGGAACTCCTTGAGGAGGGGGAAGATGCTCTTTCATCTGGGAATAAATATTTTCTGTGCCCAGAATGATGTCTAACAGCTGCCTGTGGTTCTTAAAATGTGTTGTTCATAGAATGGAGAGCTGTGATTCAGTTGTGAAAGGTGGATGTGGCTCAGAGGTGGAGTTTGTCCCTGCTTGCCGCTGGAAATATATTGATTATTGCAATAACTTCTTGAGATATAATTCACATATATTATAATTCACTTATCTAGAGTATACAGTTCATTGGCTTTTAGTACATTCACAAAGTTGTACATCCTTCATGCAGTGTGTTTCAGAATGTTTTTTGTTATTCTTGAAAGAAACCCAGCACCCCTTAATTGAAATATCCCCATATCCTCATTTCTTCTGGTCCTAGTCATCCATTAATCTATTTTCTCTCTAGATTTGCTTATCCTGGACACTTGAAATAAATGGAATCATACACTGTGTGGCAATTTTTGACTGGCTTCTTTCACTTAGCATAGTGTTTTAAAGGTTCATTCATAGTGTAGCACATATTAGCACTTCATTTCTTTTTATTGACAGATAGTATTCCATCATATGGACATGCAGCATTTTATTTATCTGTTCATCAGTTTATGGACACTTGGATTATTTCTACTCTTTGGTTATTACTAATAATATTGCTTTGCTTGTGTACAAGTATCTGTATGGCATATTTTCATTTTTTGAGCACATATACTTAGGAGTGCAAGTGTCGGATCGTATGATAGACTCTGTATTTAACCATTTGAGGACCTGTCAGACTGTTTTGCAAAGTGACTTCAACATTTTACATTACCATCAGCAATGTATGAGGGTTCTGATTTCTCCACATAATTGCCAATAGTCATTCTTATCTGTCTTTTTTATTATAGCCATCTGTCTTAGTCTGTTTATACTATCATAACAAAAATACATGGGACTTGGTAATTTATAAAAAAAGGAATTTATTTTCTCACAGCCTGAGAGGCTGAAAAGTTCAAGAGCAAGGTCCCAGCAGACTTGAATGTCTGATGAAGGCTGTGCCTTGTTTCCAAGATGGATATATAATTTTAAGCTCTATCATATGCCGGAATTCTTTTTTCCCAGAGAGCTCCTGACAAGCCAGCTGCAAAAATCCTTCATCAAAATGACATTTATGTCTCATAATTTGTGTTGAACTGGTGAATATCATACAAGGTTAGAAGAATCTTAAAACTTCCAAAGGAACTTCCTTTTCTGTTTCTAAAGGGAACTTGTTGGGGGTACGATCTGCAGTAAGCACACTTACAGCCTGCTCACTCTTCTTCACAAGAAGGAAAATTTTTTAGGTTATAATCCATTTATAACAACAGAAGTGGTCGATAAGGTGTTTTCAGCTCTTTGGTCAGTTTCCTCTCCAAAATAATTGCTTCATTGTGGAAGAGCCCAGCCCAGTGTGCATGCTTGCCACACACAGCCACAGCGTAGAATGGTAGAAATTGAGGAGTCATGTTAATGGGTGTGAATGGGTGACTTGCTTGGAAAAGGTAGTCTTCCAGAAGAAAGGCCTGTGAACGGATGACTTAGAAAAGTTAGGTCTTCTGGTGTCTTCCAGAAGAAAGACCTGTGCTCTGAAAGATTGATGAAGTGTCCATTGTTCCTGTCTGGTTAGTTGCTTTCCGCTACCTCTGGTGCACATGTGATGCATAGTGTGGTTTAATGTTTCTAAATTTTTGTGTTGTTCACATGGTAAATATTGATTCTGCTTCCAAAGAGACACACATGACTAGGGAAAAAAAATGAATGCTCCATTGCTACAGATGTTTCTTTATATCTTTCCTGGGCTGCATCATTCCCCGATGGAGGCTAGTGGGTGTAAGGCTCAGAATTTTGCTGGACATTTCTGATATTTGAGGTTAGGATCCATGCAAGTTCACCTTACTGATCATAATAAACAGCTTCCAGGATACCAAGGAATTTTGTTGCTATTAATAATATCTTAAAATTTACTCAAAAGTAAGTTTATATCCAAATTGCTCACATCTATTAAGTGCCTTCTGTGTGCCAGGCATTGTGCTAAGTATTTGCACAGGAATTTGATCTATGATCTTTACAACAGCCCTGTAACTTTCTTGTTCCAGTGTCAGATGAACATGTTGAAGCTTGGAAAAGATATCTTAGCTTGCCAGTAACAGAGCCAGACTCCAGAGGCAAGCTCTTCACTGGTGTGTGAGCTGGGCTGGGGTCCTTCTTGCCACATACCCACTTTTTCATAATTTTTGTCGGCAGCTGGAGGTGGGGAAAAAGCTTCATAGACTTCTGTATCTGGTCATCTTTCCTTGCATTGTTTTTTTCCTTTCTTTCTTGTTGGAAGTATCATTTTTTTCTTCTAACTCATCAGTCTTTTTCCATACCATTATCTTACCTTAGCTATTGCCCTTAACTTACTAGTTACATTATTTTTTAAAAAATGAATTTGTTAAGTTATTTTTTAAGTAAATGTATCTATATGTGGTTTCAGCAGTTAAAGCCAAAACTCCTGATGCTAAAGATATAGAAAAAATGTGGTCATGACATCTAGAAATATGGGGATTCTGATACTAAATCTCTTACTGGCTTGGCTTCTTGAGAAGGGTTGAGATCTATTTACCTGTCCTTCCTTTCTCTACCTCAATTGCTTGACTATTCACTGAGAGACAGTGTAATGTATTGGCGAATCTGAGCTCCAAAGCCCCACTGCTTAAGTAGAAACCCAGTTCAATGCTTCTCTATGATCTTTGACAATTGTGGTGAAACTCTCTGAGCCTATTCTTCTGCATCTGTAAAATGAGGTTAATAATAGTGATAGCTGCCTTTGGGGTGATTGAGTGTTTGAAGGTAGTCTGTATAAAGTGCTTAATACGGCGCCACATACATGGAGACCATGTCAGTTATTTTATGTACCTGCTGTGCTGTAATATTTTATCCTAGCTTTGGGTCTACAATGCACATAACAATCCTGGAATCATGATATTAGTTGACAAGAAAGAAAATGACAAGTGTATAATAGTGTACAATGAGATATGCAGGCAACTTGGGAGCATAGAGCAGAAGGTCTTAATGACAGACCTTGGTAGTATTCACTATAGAATTAAGGAAATGGAAGAGGTTGCAGATATTTTCTTGTCCAAGGTCCTTTTTAACTCAAAGAGTTTAAATAATTTGTCCAAGTTTATTCAAGCAATATAGACAAGCCAGACCAGAACTGGTTCCTTCTGGAATTGAAGCTAGACTACAGCATATTATGTTGTCAAACTGTCTCCTGTAAGTTTCAGCCCATTTCATGGTGATCGTCAATCGTGTCTGATGTTGAGGGCAGCTTCTCAGAACTAAGACTTTAATTGTCTCTGGCTCCTGGAAGCTCTCCTGATAGAAATTTGTACCAAGCCATCAGAGTAATGATGACAGCCATTGTCTTATGTTTGCCTTAAAGTTGTCCATGCTGATAATAATCAACTGGCAAAGAGAGAGATTTATTCTTCTGGATATTTGTAAATACCAAGTTTGAATTTAGGAGATTGTTAAGCAATCTGATTAAAACCTGGGTCTCACATATCTCGTTGAGAAACATATCTGTAGTAAAATTAGTCAGTTGACTTGAAAATGGAGATGAAAGTGCATGTTTCCAGGAATGTATATTTAGTAGATGGGGGAGCATTAGAAATTGATTTAAGAAGACACTTTAACCTTAAAGGTTTTGTATGGATTATAATTTCTCTGTAATGAGAAAAATACTTTACCACTGAGATAATATTTTGGGGTAAATTTGAAATCACAGGCTGTATTGTGGTTGTGTTTGTGGATGTATGTGAATTGCAGGGGATGAAATTTTTTTGGTGAATGTTATTTAGCACAGATAAGATGAAAAGCAAGCTATATGTAATAAGAGGCTATTTGATATAATGTGTGTCATTTTAAACTTAAAGCCACTGTGTTTTAGCACTAGAAGGGACCTTTGAAATCATCTAGTATAAATTATTTTGTAGATGGAAGAATCTAATCCCACAGAATGTGAATGGCTTTTTCCTATAATAGAAACTAGAGTTTAGGTATTTAGATTACTGTGTTTAGAGATATTTTAGAACAAAAGGCTTGATTTCCATGGACTCATATTTAGTATTTCAACAGCAGTGGTTTTATGTTATTTCTACTCATAGCTATACGGGGATTTCTTCTGAATGAGAGGCCTATGCTTCAGCCCTTTGTATATGTAGATGCTTAATAAAAATACTTTGGGACTCCTAATTAATATTCAGTTATGTAAGTTTAAGGAAATTGGAACAATATTATTTGTCAGGCTCTTTTTTGTTTGACTTATTAATGTGGCTTCTTATGATTTTTCAGCAACTTCAAAAGAGTTCAGAGAAAGTATGCTGCTCTTTTCAAAGAAAAACATTGCTTGCTAGAGAGATTAAGTATAATATAGTTTCATAGCATAGAGATTTTAATAATGCAGTCTAAAGTATTTGTACATGAATTCATTAAGCCCAGATTAGACTTATTATAATTACTCAAAAAGTAATTCAATTTAAGAGAGAACATTTTAAATGGATATAAAATATCCTGTTAGCTGGGAAGCCATACTGCTTTGCTTTATCATCTCCATAAAGTACTAGCAGAGTTGAACATAACTTTCATAGTACACAGAATGCAATCATAAAAGGTATTATTCCTAAATCTATTTTTTATGTTCTCTTAGTAGTTAGGAGCTATATCCCTCAGTGCTAGGAATGAGATATACTATGGATAGAAAGTCATAAAAATGTGAGGGACTTGTACTAGCTCCTGCCCCTTGCAGTGTCTACCCGAGTCAGTCAGTGTAGGCTGATGGGTTACTAGGGCAGTGCCCAAGATTGATGTTTGTAGCACATTTTCTAAAAAATGTAGCAGTGAGACATTTCAGGGCTTTTTTCCCCCTTATCCACAAATAAAAGACATTTATTGACCACTGAGTGCCTTCAGAGGTACAACAATGACAAGAAAAGTATTGGTCTTCATTTCTAACATGATAAAAAGTAAGGGGAGGCCAGGAGCAAGGAAAATGATAGAACTTCTCCAGTCTACATACAAAACAAGACAGAGGAAAAAAATGAAAGAGAGATGAAAGGCCTTGCAGCATCAAAGACTGGGTTAGTTTTTGGTGTCCAGACCCTCAGGTTAGCCTCTAAAGCTTTTACCAATACTCACTCATGCTCCATTCAGATGGAGCTGCCTGTGCACGCCTGGAGGAAGCAGCAGGGTCCTGGGTACTGGCTTTGTGGCCACATGGCTGCCTGAGCTGTCTGGCTTTGGAGACACTGAAAACTAATCAGGGCATGATATGGTGCCACTGAGGCCAAGCTGGAGCTCTGGAGGAGTGTATGATGCTGGCCATGTTCCAGTAGTGACAGACCTGAACCTGCACAGGAAGCGAGTCTGCTTAAGTGGTTTGTTGTGCTCAAACTTTGATTTATTTAATAAAACAGTAGAACTCTTTCCTCAGGCAACTTCTCCCTAGCACCCCACTGTAGCGAGCAGAACAGGTCTGTGAAGAGCCGCCAGTTCACTTACTCCTGTGCCATCCCTCTCTCTATTGACTCTTAATGTTGACTTGCATCTAGATGTCCATCCGAAGCCTCATGCAGTCATAGGTGTGGCTTTTTTGGAGGCGGCTATATCTAGAGTGAGTGATTAATTCATGGGGCAATGCTAAGATTAAGGGTGCTAAGAGTCCAGGTAGGTTATTAATCAGTGCACTGATTGGTTTGGCACCACCCTGCCCTAACCCTGGTGTCTTGAATGCAATATAAGGGACAAAAACAGGCTTGTCTTGTCGCTTGCTTGCTTTGCTACCTTCTGCCTGCCATGAACTGTTTCTCCTCTCCAATATCTGTCTGTCATGCTACCCTGCCTTGGAATCAGCCAACTACAGACTGAAACCTGTACAAACTGTGAGTTAAATAAACCTTTCCTCCCTTAACTGTGAGTGTTGGGTATTTTGTCTCAGCAGTGAGAAAAGTAACTAAGACCTTTAGTCAATGGGCAGTGTAACTGGAGGGGAAGCCACTTAAATGGTGGCCTAGGAAACAGCGACAGGGCCAAAGGAGGCAGGCATTGCCGGAGAGTGGAATGGCACTGAAAACAAAGACCAGGCCCTGCAATTCTGAGACCTCACAAACCATTTCATCCTTGATGTGTCAAGGTAGGATGCTATTAGAACTCTAACCTCAAAGTTTGAGAAAAATTCATTCATAAGATAATATTTGAGAATTGCTTTGGAGTTTCTTAATGACATGTAGCTACAGGATGATAGCAAGGAATTTAAACAGTCATTTTAGTTTAATAAATTTTTGTCTTATGATTGGTCTGAGAGTCCTATCTAATTCGCAGAGATTTTTCAAACAGTAGATCTTCAATAAATGATACAGTAATGTTAATAATAGAATTTCAATTTGTAGAAGACTTTCATATGCAAATTCTTGTGTACTCTTGTACGCATCATCTCATTTAGTCTCCATGTAATTGGTGAGGTAGCACAAAAATTACCTATTGTTATTGACATGTTACTGGTGAGAAAACCAAGCCTTGTAATAATTGAGTAATTTTATCCTAGATTTTACAGCCAGTTATGAGAACAGCTTGGACTTTAGGACCTGAGTGTTTTGTTATCTTGTTCTGTTGCTTATTGTAATAATAATGGCTTTATCTATGAAATGTGTACCATGAAATAAGCAAAATACACTGACTGCTTTACATAAGCTAGTTGTATTAGTGGGAATTCTGAAAGATAAATTTTATAATCCTCACTTTACAAACTGAGAGTCAAAGAATTTTAACAACTGACCAAGAAGGCTGGGAAGGTGTCTTAGCCAAGGTTGAACTGAGTATTAGTAGATTACAAAATTCTTATGCTTCTTGCTGATCAGTTTATACAATTTGTTCCTCATAGTATCCTTTTGGGTGAGAGAAAAGTTTATCCTTGCCTCTCCATTTTATAGATGAGAACGTAACTTAAAAGAGATTGAGCATTTACCCTGTGTTTCTCCTTGGAAAGGGACTGGCACTGGATCCCAGATAATTGAGATACAGTGACTATATAATGTGGTGACGTGGCACTGGATCTTATCTAGGAGAGGAGATATTAACCCTCTTCTCTTTGGGAAGTCCACCTGCACGTATGGACTTGGGCTTTGTCAAACTAAACAGAGTGACTCTGGAGAGCTGGCACTTAAGAGCAGGGAGGCATTGGTGGATTCTACTTTTCAACATAGCAAAGAAAGAATTCATTTCCAGATACTGGCAGGTGAAGTATACAGACTGAATTCTTTGCATCCATGTTCAGGGCATTAAGATTTAGTGAGGGTGCAGCTCAGTTGATCCTGAAACTGACTTTGGATAATGGAAAACCTCACTCCTTTCAAGGAAGCAGCATTCCTTCCAGCCATTCCCTGGGTCCCATCCTTAACCTTAGTTAGTTGGGTCTCAGTAAAATTTACAGTCCTTTACTGTAAAAGCACTTGAACTTGAAAAAGAATTTTCTTTCTGTAGCTCAAACCACAGGAGGACTTGTAAGACAGCTGTCTCCCCAGGTGAGACTTCTTAAATGGGAGTTAAGTGCATGCATTTTCAAGAAACTAAACTCCCCTCATATATAATTTAACCTAGAAAAGAAAGCAAAATTGAGAGAGTGGTGTGATTACATTGTTTGAGAACTAGTAACTTTACCTCCTCCAGTCTTCTGGAAGTCATGCATACTTTCTCTGTTTGGCATGTCGTGAATGCTGTGAGGTATGGGCTAAGTGTGATATTATAATAACAGTGAGTTTCTCTACCATAGTTATGGACTAAGGATTGAAATAGTAAATTATTCCTAGCAGGCTGAATGGGCCATAAGACTGCCATCCACTTCTCCTCATAAAACAAAGCAATAGATAAATAAAGGAGAGCCAACTCACTTAACCCTAGTGGCTCAGTGCATTGCTAATTACTAACCTGGGTGCAAGACAGAGGTTCACACAGCGTGTGGTTAAATCATATTTAATTGAGGTAAATACTAGCCATGTGGACGAGTACCACTCAAGAAAGTTTTTAATCAGCAACGTTTAGAAATCACCCAGTCTAATTGCCATAACTTATTAATAATAATAAATGACCCGGTCTTTTTATGGTCCCTGTCTCTGGAGGACTCAGTGCATTAAAAATCTCTAGAGTGTGAGTCTCTCAATAGCTATGGGGGAGGGTAGGTAGCCCTGATATGGTCATTCCTAACAGAAGAAATTGGACTTCAGGGCTAAGAAAGCAAAGCTGAACTCCTTCTTTCTCCTTTTCTTCTTCCCGCCTCTGAATTACCATACATGCGCTTTCATCTATCCCTAGGACTAGAAGGGCTCCAGGGATGGGGGTGGGGGCTGGGTAACAGACTTTCTTTGTTCACGTGAATGGTGAATGATGGGGATTTGAGGTTTCCTCCCTTGGGAAGTGAGTATGAGCAGAGCTTTGTCTGAAGGAGTTCATTTCCTCTACACAAGTGTCCCTTGCATCCTTTGGTCTCAATCTGATTGTGGCTGGACCGATCACTGACGACTCCAAGCTCTGCGTTTGCGTGATTCCAGTTCCTGTAAGGGCAGAAGAGATGGCACTGTATTATTCTCAGGGCGAATCTGCAGCAGCAGATGGGAAGATGTTTGTGTAAATTACCTGACTTAACCTTCCCAATGCTGTGGCATGGGTGTAAGAATATGTCTGTCTAGGTTATCAGCAAGGAAATGTGAGCTCTAAGAATGCAACTGATTGGCTCCTAAATAATTTCTGTATTTAGACTGAAAGCAGAATAATACACTCAAATTCAAGGCCTTTTAATTTTTATAAATGACTACTCCTGATGGTTTGGGACTTGTGGACAGTAGACTTGTACTCCAGAATAGAGGACATTACAAGAATATTTTTATGGCTTACAGCTTCTGATGTCCATAATTTTTCAGGAAGGTAACATGTAGCCAAACAGTACAGAAACTATTTTCTTCTCACTTATTTCTCATTCTTTTGTCCATTTCCTGAAGCCTGAGTTGGATAGCTGTTTCATTTTAGAAAAGTGAAATTTTTGAAGAAGGTACAGAAGCCATTATTATGCAGAGCAAAAGTTAAATGATACTAAGAATGGAATGATTTATACCACAGACCACAGAAGACATAAATTTAGAGTGTAAATTACAAGACAACTCATGTGTAAAATTGTTGCAATATTTAAACTAGTGTTTATTAAAATTTACATTTGAATAAAAAGGTGCAAATATAAAAAGGCTGGAAAAGAGTTTTGAAGAAGTCCACAATAGCTTATATAAAAACCAAGAAAGTTTTGAGTAATAGAAGATATGAATAGTCAGTTCAGATATTGTCTATTAAAGTGTGAAATACATAATAGAATTGGAAGGAATAAAGTCACTAAAGCTCTGCCTGAGTTTCCTTCTCTTCTACCAATTGGTACTTTCTAGTGATTCAAATAGGTACTGACTTACTAAGAAAGTGCTGCTTTTCAAAAGCCATGGTGAGGAAGTTCAGTATTCTGAGTGGATGTCGAGACTGGATCCGAATTTGAAAGACTAATCTTATTTCACTGATGTTTTCAAGGTTGGAAATTTTTGTTTGTGTTCATTAGAGAGGAATGATAAATCACTAATTCGTGTTTTGCTAATAATAGTGATGAGCTTTTGTGCTTCATTAAGGTTAAATGTGTCTCATGTAGTCCTGGCTCAGCCTTCAACTCCATGTGTGACCTTGGGGAAAATTTCTAACCTATTTGAGACTCAGTTTCCTTCTCTGTAAAATGAGGGGGTAGAACCAGATGATGACTGAAATAGATCGCATGCTTTGCTTCCAAGCCATTCAAGCAGTCAGGACCCAGTAAGGGGATTAAGACACATTGCTTTCGTCCTCAGGAGCTCATGGTTTAAATAACTAATTATAATATGAGCTATAATTGCAACATGAACAAATTACTCTAGGAGCACAGAGGCGGAAACAGTGAATTCCTTCTCTGTGGGGACAGACTTCACAGAGGACTTTGACATTTGAATGCAGAGTAGGAAGGCTCCTCCAGGTGTGCAGGCTGGTCAGAGGAGAGATGGTAGACTGTGGGGTCGATAAGCAAGCGCAGGTGAAAATGGCATATTTAGGGAACTACACATGGTCTTTCTCTTGATCTGTGGGTGGTGACATCTTATTGCTGGGTCAAAATTTGTGCCAATGGTGAATCACTGATGCTAGAGAGTACTGTGTAGTGTGTGCAGTTGGCTCTTTGCATCATCCAAGAGTGTTTGGTTCCCAGGTTCCCTGTGGATACCAAACTCTGCAGATGCCCTGTTCCTTATATCAAATGGCATGATATTTGCTATAACTTATACTCCTGTATATGTTAAATCATCTCTAGATGATTTATACTACCAAATGCAAGTGTTATGTAAATAGTTGTTATACTGTATTGCTTAGGGAATAATGACAAGAAAAAAATCTCATACATGTTCAGTGCAGACACAATTTTTTTTTAACATTTGCAATCTGCAGTTAGGTGAGTCTTCAGATACAGAACTCACAGAGGATTATTCGCATGAATTAAACAGGGTCCAAGTTGTTTTGTGATGGTGCTAATGTGACCTGTTTACATTAACGTGGCCCATTGGCTTTCTTGAGTGTAGGAGAATGGAGAGTGTTTTAGCCAAAGCCCTGAGAACTGTGAGCTTGCAGTCTCTCACCTGGGCCACCGTCACTGCCTGCATGCATCCTTGGGAGTGTGTGTATTGTGCACGACACTTCTCGTGGGGATCGTGTGTGTCCATGTGTGGGATGACTCTTGCAGCCACAGGTCTTCTGCTTGCAGTCTGTCAGCCCAACAGCTCAAAGTTTCATCTGTGCTATTCATGGGACTTTGGCTTTTTGTGACCTTGCAGGAACTGATATTTCAGGTGGTGCCTGAAAGTTAGATATTGATAATGCAGTTCTTAACTTTTAAAATGAAATAACTTTAGTTTTAAATTCAGATTATAAATGTAAAGTATCTTTGTTATTAAAGATTAAAATAACATATAAATATTTTTCTTTTTTTTGGTACTGGGAATTGCACTCTCAGGACTTTGAGCTTGCCCGGCAAGAAATCTTATACATGATAAAATACCCCAAATTCACCATCCTGATGATCAACAATATTTCTGTGATCGTTGTCATAAATCTCTTTTTATGTAGACTTACATATACAGACAAGAACATAAATTCAGGACCAGGATTATATGTTATTATTTGCTGTCTGATTTTTCATTCAAAAACAGTCACAGTCTTCAGCCATTTAAATGACTGCATAATAATCCATTCTGTGACGTATACAATGGTTTGATTTTCTATCAATGATTAGTTTAGGCAGGATCTTGTGTTTTGCTATTATAAACAAAACTGTGATGAACATCCTTGTAAATGTCTTTTATAACTTATGTTTCCTTGGGTTAAAGTCCTAGAAGTAGCATTGATGGGTCAAAGAATGTATATTTAACATGGATACTATATAGTGTATATATTGTATTGTTCAACTGCCTTTTAGGCTTTTTTGCCAGTTTATAGTCTGGCCAGCAGAGCAGAAAGTAGCTGCTGCCTTGGCAGTGCTGTGTATCTCTCTCCTGGTATCCTCTGTGTCTTAAAGCTATTAAATGAGAAAGTGTGAGCAGATAAGAACACTTATGGGGGATTGCAAGGCGCTATTAGCAGGACAGGCTCGTGTACATCAGAGATGTACAAAAGTACCTGGCATGCATACATATGCTTACCAAAAGACATGTATGAAAATGTTCATCACAACTCTTAATTTGCAACATTGAAATAATCCAAGAAACTACCATACTGGAATGGAGAAGTAAGTTACAGTACGATCACAGAGTGAAATTCTTTGTAACAGTGAGAATGAATGATCTAGTGCTACAGTGTGAATGACTCCCATAATTGCTATCAAGCAACAATACCAGAAACAGAAAAAAATTCAGGCTTTATCAGTCCATTTATATAAAACTCAGAGACAGTCAAACTGTGTTTATGCTATTAGAAGTTATGTTAGTGGTGACTCTTAGTGACTTTGGCTTTTTTGTGAGATGTTATTAGTGCTAAAGTGCTTGGCATATAGCAGCATCTCCAATATTTCTCTAAAAAAACAAATCATTAATATTTTTTACCTTTCTAACAGACTTTGACCTAGGATTTACTATGAATACATAATGTATATACAATTCCAATATGCAACTATATTCATAAGCCCTCTCTATGTGCCATTTTTGTTATTATGTGCCATTGTTATTATTATTGTTATTTGTAAATTAGTTAGGCAGTTTAATAGTTGGAACGAAGGTGGTTTTGGAATCACATACTGGGGTTCAATCCTGAGCCTCACTTGCTCTCCTGTGGCCTCAGTTTCCCCATCTATAAAATGAGAATGATAATAGAATCTACTATATAAGTCTATTGTGGAAATATCCGTGTTAATAATAAGCACCGGTTTTTCTGTGTTTACTGTGTACTAAACACTGTTCCAAATCCTTAAATATGTGACATTACACGTTTACTCTTTCCAATATGCTTACCTATTTTGTGATTTAGGAAACTGCAGGTCACAGAGTTAGTTAAGTGTTTAGCTAGGATTTAGACCCAGGAAGTCTTCTTTCACAACATGTACTCTTACCCACTGCCTCCTGCGTTAAAGGGGATACTGTATGAAGAGTGTTTAGCATTCAGCATATATTAGCTGATTATCACATTGTCCTTTTCAGCATTATTAACAATGTTTTTCCCATTCTCTCCCCTCCCTTCCCCCACTTTTTTCCCTCCTGGCAGATGTTTTTCAGCAAGGTAAGTTTTACTGCCTTCTGCTTTCTCTTCCATGGCTGTGTTCTTTATGTTATGTACCTTTGCCTTTCCTGTGGACATGTCACATGGACTTTAGGGATCACTATATGGACACTGACCTGAAGAGTCAGTGGGCCTTTGTTATCTGGTGTCTGCTTCTTCTAAATGAAGCTCGCGGGTGGGGAGAGCTGGGACATTGGTACAGGGTCAAATGGGCAAGGGTCTATGGCTGGGTCCCAGCAGGAGTGGAGGACATTGTGGAATTGGCGAGACTGGTGAGGAGCAGGTATTTCTGGAGGTGGGTCAGGTACAAGGTACTTGTCCTCAGGGCTCTTGTGTCAGGGCCCGTGGGTGTGTCTTTGCTGAGCAAACATGTCTCTGCTATGAAGGTGCAGCAAGACCATGGATGGCTGGTCACTTTATGCCCTTCAACCAACCTATGCTTCACAACCCAAGTGAGTTTGCAATTGCAGGTGAGGTTGTGCAGCCTCATTTGTTTTTCCAGCCACGATCATGTGTTCTAGGAGCAGGAAACCATAATTTAACTTCACACCTTGACTTGGGGCCTGTGTTTTAGCCTCCAGTTAGGATACAAAGCCACTGTGCTCTGGGAGGCAGCAGAGTCATGGGTCATGACCTCATGAAGCCTTCTAGACACATTATGGGGGGACTGCATTTTCATCCCAACTTGAAATCACTGGCAGGTCTTCCGTGTTTGTATTCAAGCTAAGCAGTGTGTTTATAGCAAATGTCTGCTGTGTCTTTCTGGGAACCAAGGCTGGCTTAGAATAAAAGTGAATAGTTTAAAAATACATCCAGCCATTCCATAAATAGCTTTCAAATACTCTTACAGGCTTGGTGTTTCCCCAACTGTTATTGCACCCCAAACATGCAGCACATGGTATGGAGAATGGCTGTTCTCCGATAGAAGCACAGTTGTGGGTAACAATGAGGGTTCTGTTGTATTGTCTTTTAAGAGTCTGGAGTCATAGATCTACTTTTATAAATAATTCATAAATCCCAACAAGCTATAAGTAATAAGTTCCATTTGGCTAGAGACTAAGAGACGAGCAAAATTGAAAAGGTGCCATGACTGTTCATGTAATGAAAGTGCTGCTGTCAGGACCCATTGCTGCTGAGAGTTTTTTTTCTTAACAAATTGGGGGTGCAGTGAGCCGCTCTGGGAGGAAAATTTTTTTTTCTTTAAACTGAAATGCAAACACCACCTAAGCTGAATTACATTTCTCTCCTTGAAACACAAAATGCTTAAGTTGGGAAAGTCTTTCTAGAATACGTGTTTTGAGGCTCCAGGAGAAGGGGGACTAGAAAAGCCTTGTATCAAATTTGGCTTTTCTACATACAGTGATGAATGTTCCTGGGTGCTGTAACTGGTATAAAAATGGCTTATCAGACTCCTGCGTCAAATTTGCCTCCTTTTTTCATTGGTTATGCCATTCGATTGATGGGATTTGCCAGTCCGTAGCAATGATATGCAGAGAAAAAGTTATAATCATCTACAAATCACTGGCTATTGAGACTTAATAGCATCTGCCAGAGGCGGAAGCCTAGAGCTACCTATTGCCTTGTGTGATGGTGGGCAGCAGCTCCCCAGTAAGATATTACTAGAATTTCAATGGAGAGAACCGAACTTGCCTCTGTGAATTATTTATATGCTCTGGCCTTATAGTACTGCTTCATATGGAGACACATTCTCAGAAATAAGGGTTGCCAGTTCATCAGCTGGCACTCCCTCCTTACCTTTGTTTTTGACCATTCTGCCTATGAAAATAATGCTCCATACAATGTTCTGTGTCTTATAGACAGAATCTCAAAATTTGATCTCTATAACATCTGGACTTGAAACTCTATGCCAGAATTGTACCCTAACCTGAAACATGGAGGCAATGAGTAGTGCTAGAAATAAACAAGCAGAAAAGTACATGACTTCAGATGAATAGATGCCACTCGGTTATCTTCTGAAGCCTCTTCTATGGATAGTGACAGCTTGGAGTGGCCCTGCTCTCCCCCGCAGTGTGTCTGGGGCATCCGGAACCTGCTTGCTTTGGCTTGGCCACGGTGTTGCGCAGGTGAGCAGGGTGCTGCTTTGCAAACGTGTGCTTCTGGCAGTGAGGGGAGGAGGCGTGTCTGCCAGGAGGAGTGCTTGCATGTTTGTGCTGCTGTGCACTGTGGCAGGCAGAAGAGGAAAGCAGGCTTGCAGTTGACAGTATCAGACACTCTCAGAGGAAACACAGGTTATTTCCTCTGGATCGTATTATCTTTTATTTCACTACAGATCAATCTTGTTACAGTAGGTGACAGCATAGCAGCTACTGCTGGGTTTTTCTCCATTGTATCCCTGGTGTATGAATGGGGAAATGCATTTCTACCCTGCTCCTGCAATAAAGTGTTTAGGTTCTTTCATCTATAAATGCCACTTGCTGTGGTGTTGAGACCATAGCGTCTGTGGGCAGTCAAGGACTGGTGAGTCTGCAAAGGGGCCTTTCTAAATAGAAATCTAGGGTCACAAGGCCATGTTTTCAAGGAGGCTTAACTGACCTCCATCCCCTATTGTCTGTGGATCTCAGGAGCCATTGGGTAGCTCTCCAAAGTTCCAAAGTGCCATACAGTTGCTCTTCACAACATCAAATGCAATTTGAAATACTATGTGTGCACATGTGTCTAGAATCTTGAGCTTTAGAGCACTTTTATGCCAATCACCAGAGTGTACATACTCTCTCCCCACCCTCATCATGCTTCATTTGAAGTTATTGAAGCACCTTTTGAATGCTTATCCACAGACTAAAGCTTGATTCTGAAATCGAACAGAAACCAAGCGAGTGCATTAGAAATCAGAGCAGTATCACTCAATGGAGCATTTGAAAACCTAAGTGGGTGTAGTATAAAGATTTTCCATTGAGTTAATTTTCTGTGCACCTTCAACTGAAGTCCCTGAAAGACTCAGACAAAAAAGGCATAGCTTTTCCCTCTTCTCAGTTCTAATCTAGAGTCGTCATCTTGCTCATGCATTCTCTTCCAGTTCAGGTGGTTTGTAATATTTCCCAAGCAAAGTGCACAGCATGTGTATTCTGCAGCTGGTAAGTATATGTCAGGTACTTTCTGGACTTTGAGGACAAGGAAGTGAACAAGAATGGTAAATGTTTTCTTCTTATGCAACTTAAAAGTTTAGTGTGGGAGCATTTGATAGCCAAACATGCAAAGAAATTAAACAAGGTAAATTCAGAAAGAATAATGAAGAAACTTTCTTAGGGTGATATGCTAGTGGCAAGGAAGGCCATGTTAGGTGGTGTGGCCAAAGACTGACTTCTTGGATCAGTTATTGGACAATCTAGGAGAATGGCAGAGGTGAATGAAAAGGTAAAGTAGGTGCATTGGAGTGTGGGAAAAGGAAGTTGTATGGAGTTACCAGAAAATGAGGAAGATACAGGGTTTGTGGATTGGAGAAGGGAAGGGTCTTTCTACAGAAGAATGGTGTGGTCTCATTCTGACTGCTGTAAAAATGTACAATGGTGTGTGATACATGAAAACCAGGACCTAGGCTGAGTGCTGATTGGACTAAGGTTATATCTGTTGCCCTTCATGAATCTCTACTCTCCTGGGCTATGACTTTTTTTTTTTTTTTTTTGGTACCGTGGTTCGAACTCATGATGTTGCACTTGCCAGGCAGATGCTTATGCTGCTGAGCTAATTCCCCGGCCCTTCTCCTGGGCTATGGGAAGAAGCCCCTCCCATTCAACTTTGATGATGCCAGCTTTGATGAGCCTTTGATGATGCCAGCTTTCTGGTCTGTGGAAATTCTCAAGCTTATGGCTCACACTTTCTCTTAGATTTGGCAAGTTATACTCTGCAGGGATATCACTGAAATATTTCTGTATATGTTTTTAGCTTTTAAAAGCCACTGCTCTCCAGGGCATACATACATGTGTGTATTATCTATATTACATTTTACATACATATATTCTTCTCTAGTGTATACATGTATTATAGTTGGCACACCATAACTCGGGGTTCAATATATACATGATTCAACAAGCTGAAGATGGAAAATGTTATCAGGCCTGCATTGGTTTTGTGTATACTGAACATATGCAGACTTATTTTTCTTGGCACTGTCCTTTAAATAATAGTGTAACATCTATTATACCACTTCTATTGTTTGAGGTGCTATGAGTCATTTGGAGATGATTAAAACATACAGGGAATGCATGTGTGTTTAGTTTGTATGCAAATGTTTTATATATATATATATATATATATATATATATATATATATAAAATTTTATGTAAGGGGTTTGAGTGTTCTTGAATTTTGGCTTCTTCAGGGAGTTCTGGAGTCAAACTCCCATGTATACCAGTCAATGATGGCTGTATATGAGAAAAAATATCTCATGCTTGTATTTTTGACTTTTGCTGAGTATGGCATAAAGGAAGGATAACCAATTCTATCATCTCCAGGGCCTTTGGCAACACGGGAAGAAGTGCTTGCTGTGAGCCGGACTGTGGTCCTTTGAGACCTCATGTCCAGTTGTCTGGGAAGTCACTCTCCAGCTCTACGGATAGGGCAGGTAGTAGCCACAATGAACGTGATTCTCAAGAGCAGCCAGAGATCTGGGAGAGTATGAAAATCTTCATGATTTTTAAGTTCTTAATTAAAACTTATACAAACGAACTAAACCTAACTGTGATTGGAAAGTCCTCTTTTCTCCAATCAGTAGCCAGTCCTCAGAGGATCTCTGTTTTGCTTACAGCAGGGCTGCTGTCTTTGGTGCTTTGCTTTCTGGCCTCAGTTTTTCATCTGTAAAATGTGAGAGTTGAAAAGAATCCTGACACTGTTGGCTTCCTGCTGGTGTTCTATCTTGAGAAATTTTAAGTTGACTGGAGTTAATAGAGTTAGAGCCGTGTCCTTTGTACAAGTTTTGGCTATTCCCTGGAGGACCAGGGTGAAAGCAAAAGCTTCCCTAGTGGCTAAGAACTAAGGTTAAAGCAGGCGGTTCGGAAGTGTAGCTAGCCGATGCACGTGGCTAATTTAAACGTCAGCTCGTCCCCATGTGAATGAATACTAAAATTAACAGTGGATGGCAATACTTTTATTAAACTAAAAGCACAGTAAATCATAGTTTGTTGCTGACAACTGGGCCAAGCTTGTTAATTGTTGGGGTGAACTTATGGTGACAGGACCACTGCCATTTATAATGAGCAATGAGCTTGACTCGAGCTCTTTTATGTATTTTAAACTTAAGTGACCAAACTTCTGGGGCTTGATTTTATGTTTTCCTGTTTCAGAAAATCTGTCTATTTTAAAGAAAGCCATGCATTATGGTCCCTCTGATAATGTTTTACATTATGATTTTTTTAATGAGTATAGGATTTGGGTAAATTGAATCTGTTACCACTTCCAGGCAGACTTTCTAGGTTGTTATATGATGGTTAACTAGGAAATGAAAATGCATTAACACTATGTGGTAGAAACTGATTGCTTCTCTGGTCACACTTTGTATATGCTAATGCTTGATGTGTATGTATCATCTCTTTATCCTATCAGGAATCAGATTATTCTGAGTCTTGTAGGAAATACATTCATTTTTCCAGCACAAGTTGAATGACACTACCATTTAATTTTACATATATACACTTTGTGTGTGTGTGTGAGATGTAGGAGGAAAAATATAACCTGGTTTGAATAATAACATCTGCTGAGATGCTGTGCCTTATCACATTCTGTGTGGGTTGTGCACAGCTACCTGTTCCCTGCCAGGTGAGCTTGTGGCAGATCTTTCCTTATGGCAGTTCATTGTGTGCCTATTTTAATCCAAAGGCGCGAGTTTAGGGTGAGCTCTTAGGGAGCCTCTTTCCCCAGTAACTTGCATTTCAAAATTACTTGGTCAGTAAAAGGGAGAGCTTTTGGACTCTTCTGTTGATATGGTTGCTACAAAAAAAGAGTGATTTGTCCTTTTAAAATTGTTACAGGGATAATGCCAATATTTGTTACCCCTTATGTTCCAAGCATTTGACTGGGTAATATGTCCACATGTTATCGTTAAGCTTACCATAAGATTTTTATGAGGAACCAGTAGCACCAGTTCATCAAGGACAAAACTGAGGCATACGGTGCAATTGACCTAGTGATGGTTATGTAACTATGAATAGAACAGCCAGGATTATTTTTTAATTGATACATTTTATTTCATCAAATACTTTTAGAGTTATGAAAATTATGATAGTAAAAAGTGTTTCTGTGTAGCCTGTTCCCAGTTTTCCCTATACTAGCATTGTGATAGTATTTAGATGTGAAAACTTTAGGAGGTGAGTAGATTTCACCCCCATAAATGAATTTAGTGCCCTTATCAAAAGACTCGAGGGAGTCATTTTTCTTTTCTGCCATCTGAACACACAGCGAGACTCAACAGACACTAAATCTGCTTGCATCTTGGTTTTGGACTTCACATCTCTTAATCCTATTACACTAGGCATTAAGTTTTAACATACAAATTTTGAAGGGACCAATATTCAGACTATAGCATATTATTTTTCAGATTGCCCTTGGTTTGAGCAATACTACTCAAGTGTCTTGTAGGATGTTCCTTTTTTGGAATTTTTTTGATGTCTACCTATGACCAGACTAGGGTCATGGATTTGGGGAAGGAAGATTGCAGAGACAAAGTGCTATTTTCATCACATATCAAGGGCACGTAGTACCAATGTGATGTATGACTACTGATACTGATCTTGATTACTTAGCTGAAGAAGTCCTTGTCAAGTTTGTCTTCTGTAAAGTTAATCCTTTCTTCTCTTTGCGCATTCTACTCTTTGGAAGGAAATCTGTGCAGGCCACCTGGGAGGGGTGAGAATTTACGCTTCACCTCATTAAGGGCAAACTACATACATAGGTTATTCTGCACCAGAGATTTGGCTGCCATTTAGTAACTTATTCAGTAATTCATATCATTATGGACTTGTGGGTATTTGTTTAATACTTTACATTATAATCCGGTACTATTTATTTATTTTCTTGCTCAAATTGTTCCAGCTTTGGCCACTGAAAGCTCTTGAGTGCATTCTATGACCCTTTGATGTATTAGGCATCAAAAATATTTTTGAGCATTTCTGTAATTACATTAGGACCCTACAGGATTCTTCAGGCATGTGTTGCACTTCAGCTCTACAGTCAATCAGTCATTATTAGTTCCTTTTGGATGAAAATAATACAAGAAATACTGAGTGCTAAAATATGATTTTTGGTACTGGGGTGCTATTTCTTTTGTTCCTCTTACCTGACAGACCAAAGAAATATATGTGTGTTTACTAATCCATGTATATAAACATAATTGTAAATATCAGGTGCACCTACATGAGTGCTTATTCAAGTATGTAAGTCCAGTCGGTGCCAAAGCTATGGGATGTGTACCACAGCGGGCTGTTTCTTTCATTGAAAGTTCTAAAAGGTTTGCCATTACTGCTGTAGTCAATTACCGCATGGATCTCTCTAGTCTCCTGGAAATTCCCATTCTATAGAGAAATACCGGGTAGTATGACTTCAGCTTCTGCATTCTATTGTGCCCTGACTCCTATAGAAGTACTTTTATCTACTTTCTCTGGGACATAATCACAGATACTTGACCATTTCCAATGCCTAACGTAACTGCCTAGATATGGGATGAAAATTTATTTGCTTCTACATCAGACCCAAACTTCTTATGATTGTCAAATCTGTTCTAGTTTCCAGTTTTCTCAGCTAGAGCCTTAGCTAAAGCAGAGGCTAATTGCCTGGGGCCTTGTTTCATAGCAGAAGTATTTGCATTTTCTCCCATAGCCTGGGCAAAGGAGGGACAAACAACTATTCTCTTTGTAATATTCCAACTGTTGAATGTTTAACCCCCTGTCCATCTTAGATTGATTGCACTTCCTTGGGGATCAAGATAGAGCCATTCTTCAAATCTCCAAGTTTGTCCTGAAGAAAGATTGTGAGACTTAAAGTGTTTCTGCCTCAGTCTTCATACTTGACAGTGAATTTGATGACATGTTCCCCTGCTCATGGCTCGACATGGTCTCTGATTTTTTTCAAGCCACAGCATTGCCTTCATTTCTAGCACCCCTTCCCTGTCTCTCTTTGTTCATCCCCATAAGGCACAACCAGATTGATTCCTGTTCTTCCACATGCTTGTTCCTACCTCTGTGCCCTTAGTATATGTTTCTTTATCTGATAAGCCTTCTCCACCCTCTGACAAGTAGTGTCCTAGCCATGGGTGTTTCTCTTCCAATGCATGAGCGAGAGCTCCTCTCATTTTCACACAGGCCTCTACTGTCTGTTTATTACAATATTCACAGCCACTGTGACATCTTTCCTTGAGGTTATTAAGGCTTCTGTTCTAGCTATGCTGCTGCTCCTGCTTGGTTTTCAAAACTCAGCCTGCCTCCTCTCTGCTGGGTTCCCTCTGACTGACTCAACCTCACAGCTCTGCCTTCAGCTCTGATCCTGCCTGTTTCCTCCCCATGTTCCATCGCTGCTTTTCACACTCTTGTCATGATCTGTTTAATCACCTGGCTTTTCACATAAGATTGAGCTCCCAGAAAGAAGGGATTTCATATTTTATGTTGAATCCCTAGCTCCAAATGCAGGACTGAGAAAATAGTAGGTGCTCAGTAGATGCTTGATAAATGAAAGTAGAAAAGGCTCAGGGGAACCAGCAGGTTGTGTGTAGCTGTGGTGGGTATATGCATACGTGTGTGTCGGTGTGTGTCTACTGTGTTTCTCTTTGACATTCTAGGCACTTTTATAAAGTTGAGGTGGGATACTGACAGTGTAATATATATTCATATTGACATTCAAACAAAAAGTCATATATCCTTGAGTCCAAAAATCATCATTTGATTTTTTTTTATTTCCTTGAGACAGGATCTTTCTATGCAGTTCAGGTAGGCCTTCAACTCACTTTTTAGCCTAGGCTGGCCTCAAACTTTGTGCCTCAGCCTCCCAAGTGCTGGGATTATAAGTGTGTGCCACTATGCCCTGCTCAAAATCTTTAGTCTATTCCCCATTGCCATTCTGTTTTTGGTAGTGGTAGTAGGAGATTGTATTTGGGCCTAAATGAATCAGCAAATCTACTTGGGTTTGTGCACAATATGAATAGGGGCTCAAGACACTTAGTACACATTGCCTCTGTCATCCAAGAGTTTATGATTTCATTGAAGGCCAGAGGTGCAAAGCTAGTCAGTCTGTGGGTTATGTTGCTGCTGCTTGTGCTTCAGGTATTTAGGGAGGATGAGAGTTTAAGAGATGGAAAAAGCTCCCTGGGTTGAAGAGTGACCTTCAAGGGCATTTGCAGGAAAGGGTAGGTCAGAGTGGACTGGATGAGGGCAGATCCAGTCCTGGAGCTGTATAGGACTAGGAGAGGACAGTCCAAATAGGTAGAGACAAATACATGCATGGTGTGTTTATAGAATATTAAGAGGGTGAGGAATCTGACAGGGTTGGGATCAGATAGGGCCTGTTATAGAGCCTTTACAGCCTGTTTATTGCCCCCAAAACAAGTATAAGTTGGAAGACTTTGTTTTCTAAGTGATTAGTACTGGCTATTTTTCTTTCGACTCATTTTGTTACTCTTTTTGTTACCAAGAACTACGAATCAGCTAGTCAGCATTCTTGGTCAGCAGAGTGAGTGCAGTGTCAATGAGTTGATGAAATTTCAGTCTGTTAAAAAAACTTGATATTTTAGATAACTTTAACAATTATTTTTTGGGCAGCAGAGTTTAAAATCTGGGCAGCAGAGTTTAGACTAGGTCTAGAAAGTCCAAGAAAGACATTGTAGTTTGTTGAGTCAAAAAATATCATATCCTGTGCATAGATTACCACACAATGGTCCATGTTGGATATTGGGTGACAAAATGTAAAGATCGTCTCTTCTTCCTTGTTTAGTGTGTACTAGGGATATAAAATGGTTCACAATAGTTTGTGCTCCTCAAAAATTCGTGGGTAGAAATCCTAACTTCAATGTGTATGCTAGGAGTGGGGCCTTTGGAAGATAATTAAGTCATGAGAGTGGCATCCTCATCAAAGGGGTTGGTGGCCTTCTAAGAAGAGATATCACTTTGCTCATTGTCATATGAGGATATAGCATGAAGTTGGCCATCTGCAAATCCTGTGGGCATCCTGATTTCCAGCTTTCAATCTCCAGAACTGAGAAATAAATATTTGTTGTTCAATAAATGTTTATAGTTTATGGTGTTTTATTAGATCAACTCAACCAAGAAAAACTTTATGAGGGCTACACACTTAATAATCACTGTGTACCCATTTTTCAGACACTGAAATAAATTCAGGAAGCCTGATTAGTTTTACTTTGCAGTAGGACTTATAGCTAGGGAAGAACTGAGAGTTCAGACCAGGCAATTGTCTGAATTCTTAATGACTACATTACACAGGTGTCTTTGGGGGACTAGAGATAAAATTGGGCTTGCCAGTGGATTAGGATAAAAAGTACCATGATTGGGCAAGATGTCCCAGCCATTTCCCTGAGAAATGAAAGAATCTGTCCAAGAAGTCTTGAACACAAGTCTTTATAACAGCTTCATTTATAATAGCCCCAATCTGAAAATGGCCCAGTGAAGAAAAGGCAAAGTGTAGTATACTCATATTGGAATATCATTCAACAATAAAAAGGAGCAAGATACTAGTGTATGCAACATGATAGATTTCAAAAGCATACAGAATGAAAAAGCCTTTCTCAGAAGAGGAAACTGTATGATTCCACCTCTATGAAATTCTTAAAACTAATTTATGATGGAAAAACTCAGCACGTTTTTTCTGGGGAAATGGGAATGAGGGTGGACTTGGAAGAGGCAAGAGGGAACCTTCTCAACTGATGGAAATGCTGTCAGTCTTGATCAGGTTTGTGCTATGCAGCTATATGCATTTGTCAAAACTCAGAAAAGGTACACATATGATTTGTGCATTTTGGTTTTTTTTTGTATATTTTAAAAGGAAAAAACTGAAAGGAAAATATTGAATCCTGGTAAACGATGTACCCATTGAAACATTTAGGATCAAGGGTGTACTAATGTTTGCAATTTATTTTGGAACACATCCAAAAAACAAATAAAGTGGATATACTGTTGGATGGATAGAGGCATGAATAGATGGGTAAATATGTGATAAAGCAATTATACTGGTAGCTATATGAGTGTTCATTGTAAAATTCATTCTTTGATAATACACGAAAACTTAATAATAAAATACTGAGAAAAAACAAAAAGGTCTCCCAGTAGTGGTCGTTTATGTAAATATATAGAATGTGGCCTCTGTAGCCATAAGGGCACAAGCCAGTCAGAAGGGGACTGTACTGGAGGAGGAACCAGGGCTTGGGATCCAGATGCAGACCTTCTATGGACATCTTACAGGCCAGAATGTTCAAGAGATGGCTACAGAGCCAGCTCTGCACTTGGGTGCTGCAGTTACTTAGGCCATGTAACCAATGATCACAGATTGGGTTGCTTAAAACAATGGAAATGTGTCCTTTCCTAGTTCTGCAAATCAGAAGTCTGAGAAGTGCTGGCAGGAGCATGCTCTCACTGCAGGCTCTAGAGAGAAAACCTTCCTTGCCTTGCCAGGCTTCTAGTAGTTCTCAGCAGTCCTTAGCTTTTAGTTGCATCACTCCCATCTCTGTCTTCCTCATCACATGATCTTTCCCTTTGTATGTCTCTGTGTGTCCTCTGTATCCTCTTCTAAATCTGAAATTACTTTAGAGCTTTCCATAATCCATTATGACAGTGTCTTAATTATACCTGCATAGACACTGTTTCCAAGTAAAATCATGTTCTGGGAGTCAGGGTGGACATGTGTTTGGGGGAACACTATTTCATTTCTATAGGTGAACAAACAGCTTGGGTCCAAAGTGAAGAGAGCGCATTCCCAGAGGCCAGAGGCAGGAAAGAGAAGGGAGCTAGAAGACAGAGAAAACTTGAGGAGGATAAAGAAAAAAATCTGGTGAAATTTCACAAGAGAAAGAACAAGGACTTGGGAGATAGGAAAATGCAAGTGGGTTTGCAGAAAGGGGCCCCATCTCAACCATAGACTCTATCTATTTATCTCCTAAATATCTTAAGGAATTAAAATGTAAATCTTGGAAATTAAATCCATGGGTGCAGTGCAAACAGAAAACGCTTTTGCAGAACAGACAAAGCTGTTCTGCTTCCCTATTAAACAGTCATGGGTGGGAGGCTATGTCTACGCGCACAGTTTTTATTTGAGATGGATTAAAGTTCGTGATGAGTGAGTCTCTGAAGGATTGTATGTGCGGTTCTCCTAAGCCCGCAAAAGTTCAACTCTTTATCTGAGGCTTATCCAAACCTGGGGAAACCTTTTAGGCCAGCCTGGAGACTAGGGACCTCCAGCTGCCGAAAGTTAATATCCTGCATCAGGAAACCATCTGTACGGTGTGGGGGAATTGAGGAAATAGACTATAAATTAATGCACTCTGATCCGCAGTCTGCTGTGATTTGGGGCTTCCTGGTGTTGGACCACCCACTCTCTTTGATGGCTAGGTTACAAGGTCAGCCTTTTAGCCCTGATGCATAGGCAGTTAATGCATGCTTTTGTGATTTTCTACCACATTCAGGTCGCAGGATCCTGAGATTTCCGTATCTGAACTTGTTAGGTCTCCCTTGTTCCCCTGGTATCTCCCTCCTCACCTTGCACAGTCTCTTCCTCATACCTCCATTGATTGCCTTGGGCCTATTGTCCAAGCTCATTCGTGCCTAAGGTTTCTGGAACATCCCTCCTCCCTCCTGTAGCCTGTTCCTCTTGATCAGCCATGATGGCTAAAGTTGTACCCCTCCTGTACACCATCTCATTTCCTTGATCATTTGTAGCACTGATGGTGGTTTGAATAGTGCTGTTACCTTCCTCTCCCCTATTACAGTTTATATCCATATGGCACGTGACAAGAGGACCTGAGTTCTGAAATGAGGTCACAGTGTGACCTTATTTTGAAATAGGGTTGTGCTGGTTCACTCAGGAGGCTATCATAAAATATCAGAAGTCAGGTGGTTTATAAAGATTGGAAATTTATTGCTCATTACCTGGGATGCTGGGAATTTTAAGAGCAAAGTGCTGGCAGATTTGGTGTGGTGATTTCTATTTCTCGCTCATAAATGGTCCCTTCTAGCTGAGTTTGCACCAGATAGAAAGAGCAAGGAGGCTCTTTGGTGCCTCTTTCATAAGTACATTAATGCCATTCATGAGGGCTCTACCTCCATGACCCGACCCAATCACTTCCCAAAGACCCACCTCTTAATAACACATTGGAGACTGGCTTTCAACATGTAAATTTGGGGATTGGGGCACAAACACTCAGATGAGAACAGCTAAGGATCTTGAGTTGAAATACTAGATTTAAAGTAGTAAATCCAGTGACTGGTGGCCCCTATTAGAAGGAGGAGAAGACGTAGAAAGGTGGCCTTATGAAGACAGAGGCAGGGTTGGAGTTGTGTTGTCACTAGAAGCTGAAAAAGCACAAGAAGATTTTACCCTAGACCCTTCAGAGGAAATCTGACCCTGTCGACACCTAAATTCTGATAATCTGGGCCCCAGAACTTGAAAAAATAATTTTTTTGTTGTATAAGAACACCAGATTTGTACCAGTTAAGTGCAGCTATCTTAGCTACAGTAGTAATAGATTTATCTGAAATTACTTTTCATTATTTCTTCTCTCTCCAGCTAGAATATAAGTTTCATACATACAAGGTTGTGACTGTATTATTCATTCTCACAACCCAACATCCAGAATAAGGCCATCCACATAAAAAGAACTCTGAAAGTTCTTGTCAATTTAATGAGCCCTATTTATCTCAATTTCTGGTTAAAAGAGACATTCAGAGAAATTTGTTGAATTGCTCCAAACCACACCACTGGTAGGGTAAAGGTTGAAATTAAAGCACTTTGGTCCTCAAGTTGCATGTATCCCATTACCTTATGGAAGGCTTCCCACTTTAATGCTTTTTGTACAGTTTCTGCAGTATCCTTTGTGCATGTGAGGCTTTTGGAAACAACCTAAAGGTCATGGTGCTGCCAATCCATACGAGAAAAAGGATCTGGCCTTCAGATTAGTAGATTGGAGCTTTGCATGTTAATCCCACTTGATTAATAGCTTTTTGTGGATAAGACTCATTCATCTTTTTATTTCCACAGCTTGGAACATAATAGATATTTAGTGAATTGGTGGTTAATTGGTTCTATCGTGGATGGGGTAGGTGGGTGGCTGGTTTAGAATCTGGCAGTCAGGGCAATTCTGAAAGAGAATTTGTTATAGAATTTAGAAAAATGAATACCACTTTGAAGGTACATATCACCATTCTGTTCTATGAAAGGAGACGCCCTCTCCCTCTGTGGAACGTGGAGTCTCAGTGTCTATGTGGACTAGTAATGTATTAAATTCTTTATGCAAGACCCTTGACTTTTCTGTTTTATTCATCAAATCTAGAAAATGTTAGATACAAATTCATGCCACAATATAATGGTATTCAGAAGCTATACCTAATCACTGTGTGATACATGGGAAATCACTGTTGGTGCTTAAATGTTCTTATCTGCAAAAGGAGGGATGGAACCTCCCCTTTGTAGTAAGATGATGTTCAACCATGGCTCTAGACATACTAATCTGTTTTACCTTGTGTCTTTTGTATCGTTCCTCCTTAACTAGATTTTAATCCTCTCCTTAACCACCGTGTCCTCTATACTGCCTTCTACTCAGTAAATATACTTAATAACAATGACATCATTAACTGAGGATGAGTAGGTTTCACTGAATAAGGTTTATGAATTTGGGTCTAAACCGAATTGCTGGTAATCCTGCAGGGCAGTCTGCTCCACTGTGGTTTCCTCTTGCCCTTTTCTGCTGTGACATTCTACAAGAATGTTTAGTCAGCTTTCCTGTAACTGTGACACAGTACTTGACACCCACAGCTTAAAGAAGGAAAGGTTTAATTGCGTCATGGGTTCAAGGGATTCAGTCTATGTTCAGTTGGTTCCAAGACAGAAACTTTAAGGTGGAAGGGCATGATGGGGCGGCAAAGGTGCTTGGTTTATTGCAACTGGAATCAGAACAGGGAAACAGTGCCAGAGAGGAAGGGGCCAAGTACCCAAGGTCTAAGGTCATGCCTGCATGATTCACCCAGGCACACCTAGAAGCATGCTGTACTAATCATCTGGGCAACTTACAAGACAATCAGGTTGATAAATTAAGGTTAACCATCACATTTAACAAACATTTAAAGGCTATCAGTTTGAAAGGTACAAAATTTATTGTCTAATTTGTTATGTGACTCAATCTGACTGTGAAACTATTACAAAAAGAACTAAATTAACAGGTCAACTTAAAGTAGGAAGAGTTCATTGAGAGGGCATTAAGGAAGCCTCAGTGGGAGTGATGTTTTCTAAAGTTGGTCATGAGGAAAAGAATTACTTTAGTACAGAATTTGGCAAACTGCTATCATCAAGAAGTTGAGGGTTCTTTTGCTCAGTTCAGGTAGAAATCATGAATTGGCTGAGTGCAGTTGTCCTAGCAACCCTGCTGCCCCTGGTGGATACCAGTTAATCCTAGGTGCTGTTGGTTAACACTACTGCTGGCTGTTGGTTTTTGCAATCACTACTGCCAACACTAGCTTGTAAATTGGTTGACTGTACTGGTAGTTGCTCTCTGTCATTGATCTTTGTTGGCTGTTGATCTGCATAGCTTCTCAGGGGTAGCAACCTCTAGTATTTATTGCTCTTTAATTTAAAATATCTAGTCCATCCATACTACTCAGAAGTCCTGAGTAGATTTACAGGACTCTCTGAGCCTACACTATCCAAGAAATAAATCATGAGCAGATTTTTGGGATTACCAGAGTTTGGCTTTATTTTAATAGGACCTATGCAACAGCCTAGGGAAGTCAGTACACTGGAGGGAGCCCTCCTAGACTTAACCTGAGAAGTTTGGGGAAGAGCTGCTTTCTTTTATGGTGACTGAAGGCCCATGATTGGTTAAAATTTGAGCTTGTTGATTGGTTCACATACAGGCCTGTGATTGGTCCAAGTGGGTACAGAGTGTCCAGGACCCCTGAAGCTGTCCTGGTACAGTTCAGCATCAAACCTATAGCTTTAGTATCCAGAGTGCTACGAAACAGGAAGATTCTTCTTTGTCTGACAGCCAAGCTGTACCTGCTGTCAGAGCAACCTCGTGAGTGGTGGGAAGACACTGAACAAGTTCTTCCAGCCCTTTCTGGGGCTGGGGCTGAGAATCAAAGGAAAGTGAAAGGGAAGGATATGATAACCATGGTCATACACCCCACTCTGACCTTAATGGGAAAACAAGAGCATCTGTTGCCTCCTGTTTGTCTCACTATGGCCTACATACTGTTCTTTTTAAAAAATAAAGTTTTATTGGAATGTAACCACATCTGTTCATTTATTTATTGTTTCTGGACATTTTTCCATTATTCTATCTATGTGGACTTGCTTCTAGAAACTATGTGGCCTACAAGTGTCTTTTTACTTGTCTGAGCCTTCCTTTCCTGTGTCTCCGTAATAGGATGTTGGTCAGAAGTCATGATGAGTGAGAAATTTTAGAAGTGAGTCTCAGTCTGTGTAGGAAATGAAGATGAAGTTATAGAGTGATGAATGAGCCACCAGTCTCCTAAATACTGAAGTATCTTCTTAATTCAGGCATGTAGCAAACAATTACTGATGCCCTGTGGTATGTGAGTCAGTAGGCTAAGGGTCAAATCATCAAAGCAGAAAATTAAAGTTGTTCATTGGTTTTGTTTCTACTTATTGAGTATTGATAATCGATGGATACAGGATAATTCTGTATCTACTAAAATACTTAAATTTTCAAAAAGCCCAGGTCTTGAGACAGGTAAATATTGTACACTTAATACTTATGGACAAGAACTATGACAGAAATTTTAATTGACCTTTCAAACTCCCTTTTGATTTCTTCTGGACAAATTAGAATATTTAAGAATGTCTAGTGGATTCATCTGCAAGGGTTGGGATTTCCAGTTGACCTGGTAAGGTGAGCTGGATCAGAAATGATTCATCAGAAAAAGCTTTGTTTGATTGACTGTCTGGAGGGAAAATATTCATGGGGTTATTTTTAGATAGTCTATCTGATTTATCAGTCAACTTTGACAACGTCCATTTGCCTAACTGACTCAATCTGTAAATACTAAAACAAATTCATTGGAATATTTAGAAACCACTTTCTGCATATACAGCAGGTTGAGAGACAAGAAATTGCTAGTAATTCACCAGGCATCCTACAGCTCCTCACTTAAGGCTTTATAATGAGCCTTCTTTTTATAGAATGTTGACTCTGAAGTTGGCTTGGGAACAAGGCTGGCCCAGGGAAACGTGGGAGGCAGGTAATCTGGAAGCAGGTTGCAGCACAAGAGGGACCCTGCCAGGGTTGGCTTAAAGATTTTCTGCCCCTGTCTGCCTACATTAGAGGATACAACATCTCCTCAGTGTAAGCAGGATTTGTGTTTCTTGGGAACCAGTTCTTCTCTGCTAGCTATGTCAAAAAATGCAAAATAGGTGTGATTAATGGTGAGGGAATGGTGACATTTCTGTGAATTTAGGATTAGATGAAACTTTTTATCTTTTATACCCAATGTGTAATTTATTTTTCACTTTATCTCCTCAAAATATGTTTGGTTCTATTTTTCTTTGAGTGATAAAGAATATGTTAATAGATTTTTAAGAATCAACTAAAAAAACCCTCTAAATTCTTAAAAATCCTTTCTTGTTTCTTCCCTCACCAAACTTTAATCGTCCCTAGAGTGGGTGTTGAGGTGGCAGGAGTCTTTTGTACTTTCCTGACCTGCTGTTTGCACAAGTGGCTGTTATGACTGCAGCAGCATAATTGCTCTTAAAATGCCTCAATAATAAAAAAGTCTATTTTTATTTTGTAATCTCCTTGGCTTTCATTTTTCCAGCCCACTTTTGTAACTTCTAAAAATTAGTCTCACAAATATGGTTTTTCCCTGCTTGATCAATGAACAGCTCTTTGTCAGAGGGTTTGGCTTGTGCGTGGGGAGGGTCTGGGGCTGGAGCCGTACAAAGGCAGTGGGAATTTGATTCCCAGATGCCAGCTATTTCTGTCCTCTCTTGATCATTTAGAAGGAAGTTTGAACATAGAAAATGTACTTGCCCATAATCTTCTGGGCTGTCTGAATTTCCCTAGGTTTTACTGAGACTGAAGGACAAACTTTGCATATTCCTTGCCTTTTTAGCCTCCATAGCTGTTGCCTGACTGGCCAGTTTGGATTTAGCATTGTGTTGTACCCAGAGTTATACTCATTCAAACTTTCTGGGTGCTTTTCTTTGATTTTGCTTCTATGAGGATGATGAGCTCAGGGTGAAGCCAGAAGAGACCTCAGACAGCTTTGAAAGTGGGTGTTTTCACTAGTATAAAGGTATAGTAGTCTGCCTCTTCCCATTCACTCTTTGCAGATTCAGCCTCCAAACAAAGCCAAATCTGTATTCCCTCGGCCAATTCATTGACCCTTCCCCAGATCATAAATCACTGGCATGATTTATGATGATGCTAAAAGTGGAGCTGATGGGGAAAATTATCTCAACTGGGCTGGGGAGTCATAGTTTAGTGGCCATGCTGAAGAGTAGTCCATGCCAAGAAGGCAAGAAGTCCAGGGCAAGAGTCCAAGTGGAACCCTACTCTTTTTGCAAGTAAGGCATCACTGTCACATGAGTGACCACCCAAATACTTCATCTGTGATGGCAATACTTTTGTTTGCATTAAGGTACATATTCCTGCATGGTTCAGGGAATCAAGGACTTGGGGTTCCCTTTGAGAGTGAGGGTATCTATATCAGTGGAAGCAAAAAGGTCCAAGCCACTAACTCCTTAAATCATGCAGAAAAACAGAAAGGAAGACCTCATTTTGTCTCTGGAGTGGTAGCCAGACAACTTATAGCCATCTCCTATTAACTGAAAACTGACTAGTTCACCCTACTCTGCTCATTGAAATAACAGGCTGTTATTTTTCTTTTATATGCTTTAGCTCATTTTAAAATGTTTTCAAGTATTTGGAGACTTAGGGAGACAGTCTAGTTAAAACATTGTAATTTTCCCCTGGCAATGCATGAGTTGCTCCTTTTTGTCGACTGAAAAGGTGTAGTTAAAATTCAGTTGGTCTGTGTGCTACCATACGCTTTAGAGTGTCAGTTTTTCACAATGTAGCTGCTGAAAAGTTTATTGCCTGGTACCAAAAAGTCATTCTGATTTCATTTTCAAAAGTTGAATTTAAAACTCAGAATATACTTTCTTTTATAATTATGCTTCTTATTTGGCAACATATGGTGAAAATTTATACGGCCTATCAATATGAAAGAACAGGGCTGAGGCTCCAGGCTTTTATAGTGATTACATCTACCTGTATGGGGGCTTTATGTGCTTACAATTTGAATCATTTATAGATGCACACTCAACAGAGTTGGAGCGTAACTAGTACTGTGGGCTTTTTTTGCTGACTAAATGATAGGCAAAGCAATTTCCAACAAATGTCTCTCAGTAGGCTGTCATCATAGAAGCCTTGTAATATTGCTTTTTAACCTTAGCATTGGCAGCTATCCAGAAATTACTGCATTGATACCAAACTACCTTGCACTAGGCAGTTGCCCTTTTCTCTATGGGACCCTGGTGAACTCCCAAGTGGTTGTCTACTCCCTACCTTGTTTTTATTTCAGGGAGATCTTTTACCTGTTCTTGTTCAGCTGTAGGTAGCCAGGAACACTGGAAGTTTAAAAATATAGCAAAAACAATTCTCTGGATTGTGTTATTATGCTTTTAATGCATTCAAGTAGCATTTGGAGCTTTGTCTCCAAATAAATGAGAGATATCCCTCACACAAAGGGAAAAGGAAAGGCTTTGCCTCCCCACACTCCCAAGAAAAGACTGACCCAGCTTCCTTCTGGAACCTTCTCTCCTCTTCCCTGCTCCTCTTCTTTCACTTTTATAATCTTGTAAATGGCATTTGTGGATTGGTGGATCAGGTTCTGTTGTTTGAAGAAGGATTTGTAGAGACTTTTGAAAAGGTACTGAATGAAGCAACTTTCAAGCTCTGCACAGGAGATGGAGACTCCAAGTGTTGGGTCTTGTCAGCACTTTTTAGGTGGCAAGGAAGACTGCACTTCAAGAGCCCTGGAGAATATTAGGAATCCTGGCTTTCACTCCTCTTCCATTTGCCAGGCATATGTTTGGGGTGGAACCTGATTTCCTGGGAGTCCTTTGCTCTCGGTTCCAGCAGGAGAAATTTACTGATCTGCTTTCTGATTCAAGTAGAGGTAGGAGCAGTCTGTTGACTGCTGGATTCTAGAAATTTGTCTTCAGACACCCAGCAGATATTGAGTTCATCTGCTTTGTGTCAAGTGGGACCCTGTGCACTTGAATGATTTGACTTCAGGAGTACAAGGGCCTCTCCAGCAGTTGGCACAGTGCTCAACTGTAAGAAGCCCAAGCCAGGGAGTTGAACAAATGAATCTTTTCCTATTTAGTGGGAGAAGCAGTTTCCTCTGCCTGCTATCGCTGCTGTGTGCTTGCCTTTCCACAGTGTTTCACTCCTGTGTCCCAGTTGCTGGGACCTGGGTTTCCCTTCGAGGGCTGGGCTCCCTCCCAGTCTTGTCTGAGGCTCTTGTAGGATTTTCAGTGCCTCCCTGGGGGGCATTTGTCTTCTCATAGAGAGCTATACCCATTTTCACTTTCATCAAGAAAAAAAGACCTTATAAAAACCTCTGGCCTAATGCATTTTGCTTTGACCTTCTAAAATGATGAGTGCTATAAATGGAGAAATAGATAACTATTACATATCCATGGCTCATAGAAAATTCTCTCTTTGACTTGGAAAAAAAGCACTGTACTGGATATAATTGGAACTGTAAATTGTAGTAGAAAATCAAACTCAAAACATTGAATAAAATTGTGGAAGTCTGTGGCTTTCAATCTACTTTCTGTATTTCTAGTGCCTAAGAGGAGATGTTTCATTCATTGTGAATGTATGAATGACTAAATGCATGTAAGAAAATGTTTATGTGATAACTCTGCTATGATGAATGCTTAAAGAAAATTAAGAAAATTAAGGTAGCTCATTCTTCTGTCCACAAATGTAAATGTTACACCAACAGGTAAAATGAGCTTGCAGTACAGTGTGTGTGTGTGTGTGTGGTGTGTGTGTGTGTGTGTGTTTGTGTGTGTGCGTGTGTGTGTGTGTGTATGTGTGTGTGTGTGATGTACAAAGAAAAGGAAAAGAAGATATATACTACTTTCTAAAAGAGATGGGAAGACAGGATATAAATGAACAAATCAGAGGGTGGGCCTGTGCTAAAGGCACCTTATTTCTTTGGTACACAAGATTTGCTTGTCTAGGATGCACCTTGGAAGCAGTATTTCCTGAGCTATGATCCAGACACACAGAGGTACAGACAGGCAGTGTTGTGTCAGATGTCTCCTGAGAAGATCCACCCTTCTAAAATTTGCTGGGTGTGGTTGCTCATGCTTGTAATCCCAGCACTTGGGAAACTGAGACATATCTGAGACCTAAATGTATCCTAAATAGTGAATTCAAGGTCAGCCTGAATTATACTGAGATACAAAAAAACCCCTAAAATAAATAAATAAATAAATAAATAAATAAATAAATAAATAAATTTGCCCGTTGTGAAGGAAGGACTTTATTTCCTGAAGTCTTTTTTTTTAATTTGTAAAAATAATTTTTATTTGTAATTAACAAGTGAGATAAAAGGAAGAGACCCATCTTTTCCTTGTGGAAAGGAAAACAAGTGGCTTGAGACTGAGCTGATAATCAAAACCAAAAAAGCTAATCAGTCCTATCAATGTACCATAGTTACTTAATTTTTTTTCTGTTTTTCTTTTTTTATTGATAAATATTTTATTTTTTATTTTAAAGAGAATAAAAGAGGACAGAACAAAGCAGATTAGAACAGAACAACATATTTCCTGAAGTCTTTGAATTGCTTCTCTAACTGCACCAGCCCAGAGAGCATGCTAGGTGCCCAACCTCTTGCCTGCCTTTAAAAAAACTTGCAAGCATATATAGATTTCGTAAAATTTACCACCCTAAATCATTTGTGAGTATACAATTCAGTGCCACTGAGCACATTTATATCAGGATCCATCACCACCATCTATTTTCAGAAGATGTTTATCTTCCCAAACTGAAACATACCCATTAAATAGTAACTTCCATTTGTCCCTGTCCCTCAGCCCCTGGCAACTACTGTTCTTCTATCTGTCCTATGAATTGGACTGTTCTTGGTACCTCATGTAAAAGAAGTCATGTAATATCTGTCTTTGTGTGTCTGGCTTATTTCACTATGGCCCACTTTGTTGACAGGTGTTTCACAGTGAGGAATCTGTGTAACAGGCATAGAGATGTTCTTTCCTCTGAACTTCAGCTCTCATGAACCCCACTCCATGGGACTTGAACCCCACATCCTGCTGGTCTCAGCTTATATGTACTGACACAAAAAGACCCTTGGGTCAACCTTTATATCTGAGGTGGTCTCCTTTCCCTCTGGTCCAGGCTTCCTGCTGTTTCTATTCATCTTCTGTCACAGTGTATATTAAATATAGCTTTATGGTTTTCTCCAGTTGTCCATCAGATTATGTGATAGAAGATGACTGTAATGTCTACTTTCTAGATTTATTTTCAGGGTGCAATCCAGAACCTCTCATGCAGTGAGCGTTCAGTGCACACTTGCTGGAGGTTGGGAGAAGTAGGTAGAGCAATATGTCACTCTCTCTACCCCTGACTGGCAGTCATCAGGACTGTATTTTGGTTGCTTCTGAGATAAATGAGTATTTAATGCCGCCATTCTTACTAGAGTATTCACTGCCTTCATATAGATTTTCCCTGACAAATAAAAGTTACTCCCTTCTGATAGCTGGTCAAGGTTCTGAATTGCTTTCCTTGCATGAATGTGCATGCAGTGAAGGTAAACAAACTTTATTATCAACCTAAATAAAACACAGTTAAATACTAAAGCCTGCCATCAAAAAGTCAATTCCTGTGTTCTTATGCTAGATAAGATGGCTTTGGTTGAGTTTCTTCATTGGATTATCCACACTACTAACTCCTAGATTATTGTGTTAATTAGACTGTATTAATATTAAAAAACAGGAGACTAGTTTTCAGGCTTGGGGAATTAGAACATAACTCATTGAATAAAGTGGAAGTTTGAGCCTATTATTTCTAGGAGGAGCCTCACTAAGCACTTGGTGCAACTCACTCATTGTACGAAGGATATAATTGCCAGCCAGTGACATTGGAGCCCACTCCATGGGACTTGAACCCCACATCCTGCTGGTCTCAGCTTACATGTACTGACACAAAAAGACCCTTGGAGCACCAGGGTCCTCCAGAGATCCTTCAAAAGCAGAGACTGGAACAGGACTCCAGCCTCGTGGCTTCATGTAGACATTTTTTTAATGAAGCAGTGTTATATACAAATACTAAATTTTCACAGACTATTTGCATTCATGAAGAGTTAAGTCTTGTTCTAGAATTCTTGGTGATTTTATTGATGAATGAAAGTGTTGCAGTCATTGTTTTTTATACCTCATTGCCTTTAAAATCCTATCTTCCATTCACATTCAATGCTTTGATCATTTCGGTAGCACTTATCTGAACATAGCTGTGAACATCCTTGCATTATTCCTTCATAGAGGAATAATGCAAGGACTAACTTGTAACATAAAAGCTCCCAGAAACATTAGTGGTTCCTGGAAAGAGGGCCAAGACGTGACCTCATGCATACAAGTTGTCTTCAGGCTTTTAGTGTGACAGCTGAAGGGACATTCACTCAAACCAGGAGAGGAAGAGGTACTTGAAGTTTGCTTAATCCTCACAGGGGCTGAGATATAAATTGGGGTGAAAATTATTCTTTTTTCTTGAGAGGAAATTCATATTACTTACAAATACAGTACTCCCATTTTTCAAGACAGTCTCATTTCTTTTATGTTCTTTTCACCTGAAATGCAAATAGGATTTGCTTGTGATTAATTAAGCAGATGATAGATGGCACTTAAAATAAGCATTCAATGTCCCTCCTCCCCTTCTGTATACCAAAGACAGAGGTAATTAGGTGGGAGACAATATGGCATTTAGATGTGGATTTTTTAAAAAGAGCCATTTCCCCTTGACTTCTATAGATAGAGAGCTTGGTCTTTCTGAACTGTATAATGTCATAGACATATGTGCAAACCAATCAGTTGTGCCACATGCCCCTATTTTGTAAGTGCATGCACTCGAGCACATTTGGCTGTTGGCAAAACCTTGCTTAGTGGTGCATCAGTAATCAGGAGCTGCTACCACTTCTGTGTGAAGCAATGTGGCTTTTTTTTCTTGTCACTTAGGGGGTTTTGGAGAAGTCACTTTTCATCACTGGTGAAGTACAAACCTATTTGGAAATGGCAAGGTTGTCTGGGACAATGTTAACGCCATTTTAACTACCATAAGTCTCAGTACTTCCCAGAGATAGGATAATACGTGCTGCCATCTCTGGTTGGCATAGGAGTCTTTTCTGCCTATGCTGCCATTACTGGGTCCTTAACTGAGGACCTTCTCAGTTCGTAGAATGGCTACTGCTGGCTGATCCTGTGCTGCAAAACCATGGAAGAACTTCTCTGCTTCTTCTTTTCCCTCCTCCCATTAGTTCTATAATCTAGAATTAGATCCTCACTGAGCACTTTGTCCTACACACTCGTTGTACAAGGGATATAACTGCAAGCAGGTGACATCAGAGCCATTCAGGTTCCCCCAGAGTTGTTTTGAGAGCAGAGACTGGAACAGAACTCCAGCCTCAAGGCCTCACGAAAGCTCACATTCATTTTTTAATGAAACAGTATTAAACAAATGCTAAATACTCACAGACTGTTTGCATGGAGGGAGAACTAAATCTTTTTCTAGGATTCTTGATGTTTTTATTGATGCATGGAAGTATTTTAGTCATCTTTTTTTCTTATACCAAAAAGAATAAAGTTAAAGAAAAGAAAATGGTGAAAACTACAGATTTTCTGGAGGTGGCCCAGAGCCCATGCGGTGACACCAAGCTGGGGATCTAGTGCTGTGAGACATTGTGAGGGACATAATAACAATTGAAATAGCAGCAATAAAAATGGTACCCTGCTTTTATTGTCCTGCTGGTGTTAAGCAGGCTGAGATTAGGATATAATAATAAGATATTATTAAGGAAGTACTCTTTGAAGAAATTACCAAGGAAAACAAGAAAAGAGGAAGGGCCCGGTAGGGTGCCCATTCCGATGAGGGCCAGTCTGTTCCTGAGAGGGACTCTGGAGGGTGACACCTAAAAGTTGATCTTGCCTTGAAGCAAAGAGCTGGACTTTGAACTCCCACACTAACCACTCATTGGCTATGTGGGACCCAACCTTAGTGGGGAGTGGGGTGTAAACTTGGATCCATCTCCAGCAACCCTAAAGGTAGTGATAATATCGGGATGGTTCCCCTAGAGCCAGAGCTGCTCTGAGTAGCAGCATGCATGAGAGCTGGGAGTAGTGCAGAGAGCTGGTGAAGGAGGTCTGTAGGGATGTGGATGCTGTCTTTGGTGGTATCACAGTTGCTATGGGTGTTGTTACTAGCTTGTCTTACAGGTGGGGAAACTGAGACTGTGAGAGGTTCGGTCAAGCACCCATGGTCATCTACCCTCCCTTCCTCCCTCCCTCCTTCCTTCTCTTCCTCCTCATTCTCCTTTTTTCTCTCTTTCTCTGTTTCTCTCTCTCTGTTTCTTTCTCTCTTTCTCTGTCTCTGTCTCTGTCTCTGTTTCCCTCTCTCTCTCTCTCTCTCTCCCTCTCTCTCTCTCTCTTTCTTTGTTTCTCGCATTACCATGCTGTGAAACATCACAGTAATTAAAGGTCTTCATTGGAACACTATTCTTCCCTTCCAGTATGAGTAGCTAAGCTCCGAGGACTTTAAAAGCCTTTGGCAGGAAAAATGACTTCAGTGGGGAATACAGGTGAGAAAGGCTGTAACATAGAAAGCTGGACTGATGAGCCACCTTGGGAGCTGCACACAGGCATGGGCAGGTGACGTAGCCCACACACTGTTCTGCAGATGACAGTGTCCACTGGGGAACTGTGGGCTCTTTGAGAAAGAAGTATCCCACTAAGGACACTGTAGTGTTCCTGACCTGAAGAATGAGACACCTCGCGTCTTTCTGTGACAGGGCTCTGGTTAAACAGCCCCAAAAATCTGTGGCACATTTCCCCTATCTCTTGCTTAGAGAGCTGACCGAGCTGACACCAGCCTCATGCTGAGGCAGGGCAGATGCTCCAAAGGGTCTCAGGCTCTGCTGTGACTCCCTGAGTACACATTTCCATAAGCACTGGAGCAGCTGGCCAGGAAGCCCAGCTGCAGTGCCACCTCTGCTGGAGGCCAAGGCCTGGCAAGAGAGGCAACTTTCTCTGTGGCCAGATGCCACCCTTGACATATTAGAGGTTGGTTTGGTGCTGTACCCATGGACTGAAAATCCCTGCCAGGCCTAGTGGCAGGAGACACATTGCTTCTTTGGGGAAACGTGCCCAGCCATTCGTCATTAACTTGGTGAGTAAGGGCATTTCTGCGAACTATGGAAGCTGATAGATACTTAGCATGTGGACCCAGAGAAATGGCTGTCATCCTTCTTTCTCACCAAATAGATCTCTTCACTGACAGCTGGCCAGAAGGTGACTGAGCCTAGTGACCTATGATTGGGCAGGGGTCCCCCAACTTACCTGGTGCCTTTGGGAGATAGCTCCTGTATATTTGGACATTACAGAGCAGGGTACTAGGAGGTTAGGAAATCTGCCCATCTGGGCCAGTATTTATTGAGTAGGGGAAATTAAAAGGCCTACTGATTGTGCATTTCATGTAGGTGTCCACTTTGGACTTCTAGGTGAGGTAGGCACCACACCGTATGAAAATCTTCCTGCAATGTTGGGAACACTTGCAGCAGCCAGTCCCTAGAATTCTCCAACCACTGGCGTGTGGTTTGGCTGGCTGAGGCCCTGATCTTTGTTTTGCTCTAGTAAATTTCCCCAGGGAGGCAGTTGGCAGCAGGAAGATATTTATCTTGGGAGCTGGAGACCCATTCCAGGTCCTCATACTGAGATTGGCAAGTTCTCCAGAATGTTGAGAGGGGGCCACAGCTTTTGCAATCTTCAGGGAGTTTGAGCAGAAGTTGGAACCAGTAAATAGACAGGAATGCTCACATCAGTGGCCAGAGAGTGTTAATGAGGAAGATCTCGGGAGCAAACTTCTGGGCCATGCAGCACCAGCCTGAGTTGCCCTCTCTGAAGAAGAGAGCTGGTGGACACAAAGAAAGTTAGTAAAGAGAAGACATAGGAAGTGGGCAGTGCAAAAAGAGAAGACAAAATGCTGGACATCTCATCCAACCCTGCCAGAGCTTCAGTGCTTTTCTGGAGAGGAGGGATCTAGGCAGAGAAAGGAGGAGCCTGAGGATGCTTGTTGCCTACTCTCTTCTCATTCTGTTATTGATTGACAGCTTGCCAGCATATTGCCCTCCATCCTTTGGGCTCTTTCCCTTCAGTGCCAAAGTGAGTAAAGGGTAGGAGTGAGGCCAAAGAGCATGACTTCAGAGTGACTGATGTTCACATTCATGTCTCTTAATTTTGAGAAAGACTAAGACAGATTCTCCATGAAATGGGTTTAACAAAGGGTAGATTATGGGACTATTGAAACAGTTACATGACACAGTGCATTCAGCTGCTTATTGGACATGGGCACATGCTTGTCGCTATACTCAGTATGCACTGTTAGAATTGGGTTGGACCCATGACAATAGCTCCCTGAATGAGGTGTGCAGTGCTGGCCATTACTCATCAGTCCTTGTCTGCCATAAGAGGATCGGCCTTGACTCCAGGCTCAGCAAGCAAAGCTCCTTTTCTCATTCCATGGTTTTGAAATGGTGAAACAAGAGGAAATTGATCAGTAGATGCTATACTCGTTCCCTCGGAATAAAACTTCAACACTCAAGACTTGGAAAAACCATGAAAATCAATAAAATGAAGAGAGCAGACTGTGCCCAGCCAGACATTTGGAAAGACCCTTGGGTGATCTCAGTTTTAAAAGAGAAGTTGTAAAATCTCACTTCATCACAAGCTCCTGGGCTGTTTCAGCTGCATGGATGGAGAAGCCAGGATGCTGAAGTTTTGTGAAATGTTTTCTGGCATACTCAGCTCTGGGTGAGTCTTAAAAGTCGGTCTCAGTGACTGAGACCTAGGGACGGAAACCTGAGATGTGGCTTTTGCTTGTTTCCTGCTGTGTATTTGAGCACAGGTCTGAGAGTGACAGGTGTTTTGCATGTCTTTCCTTTTGTGATACTTGGGAATGAGTTAAGCTGGATTTGTAGAATTCCTAGAAATCAGACACAAGGCAAATGGCAGTTTGTTGGCTCTGAGTGTTAGAGAAGCTTCTTGTTCATCTCCAACATAGTAGATGGGGAGTAGCTTGATTGTTTGGGAACTGATAACCTTTAGGGACTTCCTGAATATAGCTCAGTGAATACTACTGGCCATAGAATCAAATGCTTGGCAGATCTGCCCATTTGGCAGCTTGCTGAGGCATGCGTTTATTTAGTTTTTACTTTGGGGTTTAGAAGAAGGAGTGAGAATAATTCCAGACTGAGCAAGGTTCAATACAAACTGCTACTTAAAGTTCACTCTTTAACACACATTTAAGACATATTCTTTTAATGGCTCCTAAATCAGTGACTCCTTCCCGCAACCCTTTGCCTCTTCTTTGTCTATTGCCCCACTCATACTAGTTTAAACTGTGTTCTTGTGTGTGTGTATTTTCTTGAGCAACATAGTCATTATGTTCTGTTTTTAAAAAATAAATACAAATGATACTGCCTGTAGAACTTGCTCAGTTTCTTACCATTTCCCCCAGACTTCTTAAAAACCAATCAGTATTTTTTTCCATTTTATTTTAAAGAGAATAAGACAAAAGAGGTCAGTACAGGGCAGATAGGAACCGGAAAACATAGGCAACACAATACTTAACATTAAGACAACCGGACATTAACAATAGCTATCACAATATTTCTTTCTCTGCTATAGTTGAGCATAGTTTCAAATACAATAATATCAAACATAACAAAAAAGTATAAAACCATTCAAAGAATGAAAGAATTACAGGGCATTCTGAACCAAATAACAGAGAATGATCAATGGGTACTATAATATCTCATTTTCAATAAAAAATTTTGTTTATACTTTCACACTTATTCAAATCCCAATAAGACACAATGTGATAGATAGAACCAATGGAAATAGAACAATAGAAGCTTGGTAGGACTTCTAAGAAGGATGGTATTAAATCAGCAATAGCTGTCATAATGTTTTGTTCTTTTCAAAACAGCTGTTCATAGCATCATGTATAATAAAGTCAAACAAAACAGAATAAAACCATTCCAACTGATGAATGAAAACATTGAAAGGCTTCAAAGCTATGAGTTGGGGACTCATGATTACCATAAAATCTTATATACTCTTATCAACTCGAGGGTCTGATACTAGGGAGACTATACGGTATTTACACATGTGAGTTTGGTTTATTTTGCTCATGAGTATGGTCTCAAGTTGTGTCCATTTATTTATAAATATCTCAATGTGATCATTCTTTATAGCTGAGTAGTACTCCATTGTATAGAAATACCACAACTTTTTTATCCATTCCTCAGTTGATGGGCACTTAGGTTGTTTCCAAGATCTGGATATTACAAATTGTGCTGCTATAAACATGAGTGCACATATATCACAGTGGTATGATGTTTTCAGATCTTCCGGGAATATGCCTAGAAGTGGAATAGCTGGGTTAAATGGGACCTCCAGACCCAGCTTTTTGAGGACTCTCCAGACTTACCTCCACAGTGGTTGCACCAGTCTACACTCCCACCAACAGTGCAGAAGAGTTCTTTTTTCCCCACAGCCTCTCCAACACTTGTTGTTGGTAGTGTTTTCTATCTTGGACAATCTTTCTGGAATGAGATGGAATCTCAGTGTGGTTTTAATTTGCATTTCTCTCATGACTAATGATGATGAACATTTTTTCATGTATTTATTTGCCATTCGTATTTCTTCATCTGAGAACTGTGTATTCATTTCAGATGCCCATTTTTGGATTGGGTCTTTGAATTTCGAGGGTCTGATTTTTTAAAAATTCTTTATAAGTTCTAGACAGAA